>PVIC010041381.1:0-16239 GCA_004025085.1 Thryonomys swinderianus
CCCCCCTCCTCCCCCCTTATACATGCTCTTTTATTTTCTTTCTGTATCATATTTATTCCTTCCCCTCATCACATTCCCACACCAAGTTTCCTATAGAAATATTCCACTCTATAAAAGCTTTTAAAATAGAGGCAAAAATTTGAATTTCTACTGTATTTAGAGCCTAAGTCACAGCATTCTTCTATATTTTTCATAACTAAACATTTCTTTCATACTAATCTGTATCCTTTAGAGCAAGGATTGGTAAACTTTTAAAACAAAGGACCAGATAGCAGTTGGACAAGCTTAATGGTCCAGACACTCCTTATCACAACTATTCAGCTTTGCTGGTATAAAAGGACAGGAACTACAGAAAATGCATAAAGAAATGGCCTGACTGTATTGTAATAAAATTCTATCCACAAAATTCAAGTGGTAGGCTGAATCAAACGGGCAAGTCATAATTTGTCACTATCTCCTTTAGAGGTTTAATCTATTAAGGATCAGGGATGTGTTTTTGGAGTGGGAAATGCTGAGTCAGCACCGGCCAATACAGCGTAAGATAGAGCATTATAATGTAGTCCCTTTTACAGTTCAAATGAAGCATGACTCCCAAAGGCCTTCTGCACTCATGAGCCATGTTTGTGGAAGGTGACTGGATTGTGGGGGTGCTGTACTCATCAATGGAGTCACCTCCTAGTGAGTCCAGCTGCTCATGGTGCTGTTGCAAGGTGGGGCTTGATGGCCTAGAAGATCTTTGCAGGGAGAATACTTCTCCTCCGAGACTCCATCTTATGCTCTCTGCTTTCTGACCTGCTCAAGGTTGTGAGTAGCTTCCCTCATCCAGGCCCTTCCACCACACAGTTTCTGTGTCTAAATCTGTAAAATACATACTCACTTGAGTCAATTTTGGAAACTTGAGCCAAAACAAACCTTGCTTCCCTGGTCAGGGTGGGATATTCAAGTAAGACATATTTCTTGGAAGACAGTACCTCTTTATTTTTCACTGAAAACTCTTTTTGAAGCCACTTCAGGCCTTTATGTGGCTTCTTTCAGCTGTATACATTTGAGAGTCAATCCTACAAAGTTAGAGAGAACTTATGCCTTTATGTCAGAGTCCTTCTAATAACTTAAAATGTCTCTTGTGCTTTATTCTATTCATAGTTATTTTCCTTGGAGGTGATTAGAAGAACATCTATAAAACTTTATGTTGCAATTCAGTGCCTTAGTACTAGTGTCACTGAAAAGGAAGAATTCATATGCAGAGTTTTGCTACCTGTAAGAGTCTCAAACTGTTACCTAAAAGACAAAACAATTGCAGAAGAAGAGAATGCAGCTGAGAAAATAGCCATTTAAAAGAAAAGAATCATCTTGAGGGCCAGAGATTTAGCTCAGTGGTTCCAGTCCCTGCCTGGAAAATCCAAGGTCCTGGTTCAATCCCCAGTAACCACATACAACAATGTTGGGCATGTTGACTCATACCCACCAGCAATCAGTACCACATACACCACACTGCCAGGTATGGTGGCTCATGCCTGTCATCCCAGCACTCAAGAGGTAGAGGCAGAAGGACTGTTGAATTCAAAGCTTGCCTGGATTACATAGTGAGGTCAGGGCCAGCCTGAACTACAAAGCAAGACCCTGTCTCAAAAAAAAAATCATCTTGAGTCCTCACTAATAGAAGATATATTTGTTGCAGTGTGCTAACTTAATGTGCCAACAGTGTATTGTATAGGACAGCTGTACTGTCTCTTGGTGGCCAGAGAAAATTAACCCAGTGCAGCCAATGCATTTGTAGTTTTGCATTTGTATATCCATATATAAGTGTGTACAGTATTCTGAATTAACTGTTATGTAAGTGTAAGTATCCAATTTTTTAAAAAATCATTTCCCAGAAACACAATATTTGACTATATCATTACTATGCAAAAACAAATGAGGCATCTGTGAGTCCATACCCTGAAATTTCATTTACTAAAGAACAAAATCTTTAGCTCACAGAATTTATAATAAAACAGCCTTTATAATGGGACTGATACATTTAAATATTTGAAAAGTAAATAGATTTAATACTTCAGGAGTTTGTAATCAGTCTCAGCATAATGATTTCAGGAAGAACCAGGTAATGTACAAACTGATACATACCTCCAGTTTTAGGGAGGAGCTAAATTTGAGATAGACTGTCCATGTGCTGGCAGATGGTCCAAGAATGAGTTGAGTAATTCAGGCGCAGAAAAGTTAGAGATCAAAATACCTCCTCTAGCCAGGTGTGGTGGCTCATGCCTGTAATCCCAGCACTCGGGAGGCAGAGACAGGATTGCTGAGTTTGAGGCTTGCCTGGGCTACATAGTGAGCTCAGGGGCAGCCTGAACTACAAAGCGAGACCCTGTCTCAAAAAAAATAAAAAAATAAAAAAAATAAACAGAACAAAACAAAAATACCTCCTCTACAATCTTGTGGCATTGGAATCTTGTTCAAGAAAAGTAACTAAAGAGCCATGGCCTATATATGTGTTTTACTGTACGGAAGATGGAATGATCCAGTCAGTATTGTTCCCTTTGAGATGTATCAAGCGTACTAGAGGCAGAATGAACATGGGTGTACAAGAAGTGTCAGAGATCATCATAGTGAAGTGATAATTGCACTTCATGATATTTGAAGTTACTAAATTGAAATTTGAAGTTACACAATGATATTTGAAGTTACTAAGACTCCAACATCTTCTCTAACATACTGCCATTCTTTCACTCTTAAGAAACACTTCAAGGAGCCCAAAGAAAACTAACATTTTACTTCAAAATTTTGCTTTGAACGTTGAAAACATAACAAGGAAATGATTTTCAAACTCTAAAAGGACTGTTCTAAACTGCAAGTTAAGCCTCAATTCAGAAGTTAATGATGCAGAAGCACACTCACTCTCATCCCATCAACCAATTGAAAAACAGTGTATAAGAAAAGCAACAGGTGTCTGACCAGCAGGTGATCTCAGAATATATGAGAACTGGTCTTCAGCTTTGCTTTTCTATTGCTTTGCATTTCTCCCCTGTTAGCTCTTTCTACTTTTCCAGGGTCAGAGGCTCACTGAATATGTGTTTGATTTGGCATTGGTGTTCCACATCTCTACATCTACTTCCTTTTTCTTCCCCCCCACTTCTTGATTTTCCTTAATTTCCCCTTCTCATTCCTACCTTCTTTTTAATATCTTGTCACCTCACTTTTCTCACTTCTCTCCTCTCCCCCAATTTTTATAAATTTAAGGCTTCACAAAGTGATTGAAATCCATTTCCAATTATTTCTTGTAATTTTAAAGTAAATATGATATGTATTTTATATATGCATAATCACACACATGCACACACTCAAGCACACACATTCCTAGGTTACACTGGTCTTTACAAACAAAGGCAACAAAATGCCATTGATTTTATGCACGGAACATTTCTCTGTTTTATTGTTTCTGCTTCTTCCTCTGGTTCCTCCCTCACATAGCATTTTTGTTATTCATAAGTAGCACCTTGACCTATGAATCTCCTCCTGACCTTTCAAAAGATCAATATATCTCTACCTTACCCTTTTTTGTCCTTTGAAATGAATCGAAACAGATGCCAAACTTTCCCTTTGCAAGCATAAGCATTTTTAGAAGTTTTATATTTTATGTAATTAAGCGACAGAGCACCTTGGCACAGCATACCAGGAAAGTATATCATGCTGCTGAATGGTTCTTTTCTAAAGCCATTATTTATTCCAGCCATACAGCATCCAAACTTCTCCTCCCACAGGAGAGTCGAGGTCCCTTTGCACAGTGCAAAGCTCTATCACATTACACCATTTCTTATCTCACAACCTACTTCTGGCCTCATTTATATGCATGCAAAAGTAGGCTGCAGTCCTCTGCCGAGCTGGCAGGCACCCTGCAGTCCGAATCCCACCCCCTGCCCCCCCGCAGCCCTGCACATTAGACATTACTGCCAATGCAAAGCTGCAAGGGAAATCACGGAGATCAACAGTTTTAGGAATTTCACTTTCATCTCAGTCGATTCACACATTTTTTTCCCCCACCTTCCTACTGCCATCACAGATAGATGGCAAGTTAAGGAAAATGTAAAGATAATGCTTGATGGAAAGGCAACTTAGAAATAAGAGTATTACACAGTTCAGTTTATGGTGGTTAAAAAAAAAACACATTTCTACCACTGTTTCTTTCCCACAAAATATTATAGAGATTCCAGAAAATATAGCCAGAAAGGGAAGTTCCTAGGTGAACCTCACTTTTCTATTGTCTTTTATTATTAAATAAGAAGTGCGTTGTACTTGAACACTTCAATTCTTCTCCCTTGGTGCTGAAGCTCCAAGCCGGGGAACTTTGTTAATTGCCGTCACATCCCTACCTCAGTACTCCCTGCAGTGGGCCCTACACGTCCATGTTATTGAATTCTTTCTCAAGTGTCACCAGTGACCTCCAGTTTATCAGATCTAATCTCTCCTCAGCTTTCATGCCTTCTATTCATCTTCATCTATATTTATCCCATCCTCTCTTCTTTAATTGGCATCTCTATATCAACCACCAACCCCAATGCTGCTGATTCAAACTCCAGTGCCTTGAATTGTCTACAGAGCATATTTACTTGAATAACCAGCCACTGACATCTGAAATTCACCTTAATGTCATCTTGTTCAAAGTGTGTTTATGAATTTTTCCTTATTTTCTTCTACTTAATACACTGTGATGCCTATTTTATATATTTCCTTGATGTGGATAGAGAACCCTAAGATACCTGATAAAATGATACTGAGGTGTGCAGTGAAGATGTTTTGGAATAAAGTAGCATTTGAATTGGTAGACTAAATAAAGATGTTTCTTACCAATGTGTGTGAGCATTATAAGTCTGTTGACACTTTCTATAGAACAGAAAGGGTGAATTCACTCTCCCAGAGCTAGAGCATTCATCTTCTCCTACCCTAGAACAGCATCACTTTGGGGTGCCTTATTTTTGCACAATTATCTCCCTTAATTTTTAGGCATTTGAGCTAGAATTGACTATGCCATCAGCTTTCATCTTTCTCTGGCCTATAGAAGTCTGATCATCGTACTTCTCAACCTCCTTAATCACACAAAGTCAATCTCTCAGTATGAGTACCTTTTATCTGTCTGACTATCTAGCTTCATCCAATTGATTCCAATTCTCTAGAGGGTCTCATTGCCCTTTGGGAAGACAGTCTTAAATACATATATATGTACTATCACACCCTATCCTCCAAACCAACTTAGCAAAATCTCTTTAAGAAGAGATCAGTTATTCTACCAACTGCTGCCTTAATTTATGAATATCTATGACATTTCATTGTGACTGCATTAAATTCAAACCCTTGCCGGGCCAGAGATTTGACTCAGTGGTTCCGGCGCCTGCCTCGCAAGCACAATGGTCCTGAGTTCCATCCCGGTAACCACATACAATGCTGGGCGTGGTGACTCATGCCCACCAGCAATCAATACCACATACCACAGTGCCGGGCATGGTTGCTTACGCCTGTCATCCCAGCACTCGGGAGGCAGAGACAGGAAGATTGCTGAGTTCCAGGCTTGCCTGGGCTACATAGTGAGATCAGGGCCAGCCTGAACTACAAAGTGAGACCCTGTCTCAAAAAAAAAAAAAAAATTCAAACCCTGGCCTTGAATTTCAAGGCTTTCCAGGTATAGCTTTCCATGGTACCATAAGGGCGGATTCTCTTGTCTTATGTCCTAGCTGGACCACAAGAACTAGAAAATGTTTGCCTGTTTACACGTATGCATTAAATTAATTACCCACACAGAATCCTCAACTTTGAAATTTGAATATAAGACTTAATGAGTTCTTCCAGTGAAGGCTTCTAAACAGATAGTTTATGCTAAGCCAAGGAGAGTTCCTTGATAAATTGGTCTAGAGTTCTTCCTCATTGTGAAGCATAAAGAGGTCTGTCTATGGAATGACTGATTGGAGAGGATGGACCATTAAGATTTTGGCCTGATTTTTTTTCACTAGTTTGCCTCTATCTTTCATTTAATATTTTGATACCACTGGGATTACAATGACTTCTAAAAATCATTGCTTACTGCTAAGTGATACTTGATTATCACAAAACTGTCTTCCAAAATAGTCAATAGATATATTAGGTGAACTACTTCCACCTAGAAGAAAAGAGAAAAGGTGGGAAGGTGGAACAGATGTAAGGGTGGGAGAAGTGTCATATCCACAATTGAGAGAGAGGAAGATGATATAGAGACAGGAAATATTTCATAAAACTATATATCCTTAGTCCCCTCTACATAACTTTTTGAATCCTTTTTCCTCATCCTAAAGGTAACTTTCCTGTCTTACTATTAAGTCAACCTCTCCACAGGGATACCTTCTTCTAGAGTTTTTCAGAATCCCAGATTAGAGTTTCTAATTCATCCTCCTATTCATATTTGTCTACATCTGCTATTCCCCACAACTGCTAATTAACAACTTTAGAATATTATCTAATTAAAATACTTGAATCAATGACTTTATAGATCTCAGAATCTTAGATGTGGTTATCTCATATACTGTATGTAGACAGTTCCTCCAAACTTCATTACAAGGAAGATGTATATCATTGACTCTGCTCTGAAGAAAAAAAATGATAGCACTAACTGTCTTCAATTATTATAATGATTAAGCCACCCTTCTTCTTACATGCCATCTTCTTTTTCAGTCCCATCTCCTACTGTTTCTATCTAGAAAGCATTTTTCTATGTATTGTTGTACATGATTATTAAACACAATAATAATAACTTCAGGAGGGTTACTCAGTTTTCTACATCCATTGTGTTTTAAGATGGGGATTAGCAAACAAGTTTTGAAAAGGTCAAATTATAAACATCACAGGGTTTGTTGGCTAAGGAGTAAAATTAAGAATATTGTGTAGGTGCTTACATAATAAGAGAGAAAAGAAATTTCCACACATATTTTATTCATGAAATTAAAAACCTTACTTGTGAGCTCTCAAATTTGAATACATGATTTCCATGTATCACTAAATATTCTACTGCTCCAAACTATTTTTAAAAATGTAAAAACCTTTCTCACCACACAAAACCAGACTGGGAGTAGAGGATGATGATGAGGCAGGGAACGGAGATTTGGTTGTTATTTGTCAAAGTATGCACTAAGAGCAAGGCGTGGTGGTTCGTGCCTGTAATCCCAGCACTCGGGAGGCAGAGGCAGGAGGATTGCTGAGTTCGAGGCTTGCCTGGGCTACACAGTGAGCTCAGAGCCAGCCTGAACTACAAAGCAAGACCCTGTCTCAAAAAAAAAATATGCACTAAGAAATACCTTAAGTGGAGCACACTTATTAATTCATGCTCCTGTCCTCAAAAAGAAATAAAATTTACTATCAAATACCTTTGATGAGTACTTATAGAATGCTAGGTTTATTTGGTATATACAGGGTACATTGTGTACAGTGTCAAGGCCTTCTCTTCAGTGTTATAAGTTATATAAGTTGAATTAAATTAATAGCAGCCAAAAATAAATGAGGGAATATATTTGACTAATAGAAAAGGAACAGTGGTCTGATGGTAATGATGATTTCAGGAGGTTCTGCAGCACAGTCAGAATACTCTGTCTTGATCTTCTCTCAGCTTTGCTCTGACCATAGATTTTATCTTATTCACCACCAAAAGTTCTTCTCCAGATGGTAGAGAACATAGCAATATGCAGCTTGAGCTCCTCATTATAACCAAATTATCTTTCTACAGAGCATGACTTCACTACTCTTGTTTCTGTGTATAGAACTCCAAGGTAGATGGGTGTAGCAGATGCTGTCAAGACTTCACCTGAATCCCCTTAGAGATACCATCACTTTTCATCCAGGAAGATCCCAGTGAGCTGCCAGGCTCAGTGCCTGCCCCTCTGTGTGGTAGAACTGGCCTTCAGGCATCTGAGATCAACTTGGTGACACACACAAATCACTAGAAGTGCCTGGAGATCCATGTCCTGGCAGGGATCCTGTAAACAGTGATTGACAAAGATGAAAGTGTGTGCAAGGTGCCTTACCCTACAGTGAAGTGCAGCCCATAGCCTTCAGAACATCTTATAGGATTGAGCCAAGAGTGTCTGTGCAGAGAAGAGTAACATAGCATGATTAAAGCTGCTAACCCTAGAAAGGCTGTTCAGGTAAGGCAGGCCCCAGGCGAGCATTTTGGGAAAAGATTTTAAGCCAAGTTTCCATCATTCTCTTCATAGTACTAGATCTATTTATACAAACAATGTAGATTGTGCTTCTTTTCTTCAGACAGCCAGGAAACTGGACATGTGATAGACACAGAGTGCCTATGCCATCAACACCCCCCCTCCGAAAACCCAGAGTGCTGAGCCTAGAGCAAATGTCCCTATTTGAGTAACACTTCCAAAACTGTCATAGTAATATCTTCATTATAATAATTAAAAGTATGCAGTGTGAGTTCTTTAGGAGATGATCCTTTAAATCTTCTGGCTCATTTTCCATAGACCTCCCCTATATGCCATTTCTCTTCATTGCTTTTGCTTTGTCCTCTTCCATTGTACACTGCAGCCTGTGAGTCCTCTTATTCCCACCCACTCAGGGCCACATGCTCAGCTCCTGGCCAAATCAAAGGACTCCATATGATTTACTAGAAAGGAAAATTGATTTATGCAAAGGTACCTCCTCAAAAAGATGGAGGATTGCTTTTTGCCTCAGACCACCATCCTACCATGTCAAGGTGTGCTGGAATTCTTTTAGAGGAAACGACAGTGTGTGTGTGTGTGTGTGTGTGTGTGTAGGTAAAACAACAGATATGTTCAGGCTTGTTCCATCCTTTCTTCTGGCCTCTGGACCCACCCCATTCCCATGGAAATCAAATCAGGCTTGTCCTCCTGGTGCCAGTATTTTCATATTCTGTTTATTCACCTGGGCTGAGAAGAGGTGGAGGAGCCATTTATTCCCTCTGCCTAAAGAAGTATGGAGAAATCACTTGTCTCTAAAGGAAAAAAAAAATCTAACATTTACAGTTTCAATCTGGAGTGCTGGTTATATCCCTTGAAAACCACTGAACCCGCAGTTATAGGGACACCCAACCAAGGACCCTTCTTCATATAGCACCTTGTGCTGCTTCCTCCCTTTCTTTGAACACCATCCTGTCTGCCTCAGCGCTCCTCTTGATGTTTTACAGAAACATTTCCCGATAAATCACTTTCACTCCACTCTCAATTTCACAGTAGATTTCTGGGAAACCCAATTGAGGACAGATTTTGATTAACCCAAGTCTTACCTAATTACTACTGCCAGAGAACTGAGTGGTTTGGGAACCCAAATCCTGGGCATATTTTTGTCTGGCAGCAGGAAGAAAAGGGCTTTCTCCTAAAAGTCAAAGAAAACAAAGGCAAGTGCTGGACACACAAACTGTAATTAAACCACAGATGATATTGCTTTTCCCCAATTGTAAAGACTTACACACTGTGCGGAGAAGAGTCACATAGCATGACATGATGTTTTTAAGGGAACAGGCTAAACTTAGAACGACATTCTTTGGTATTTTCATTTTATATGGCTAGAGCTTATGCAATTAGAAACAAATCAAATCCCTGTTGAAATAAAGATGTTCACCCTTCTGTAAGCCTTATTTATAGCTAAAGAACTTGCACCCCTTCTACCAGCTTTTCAGCATTGAATTTAAGCTTGTACCTTGTAAAAATGAAAAATTATTTTGTATGACAAAATTTCAGGAGAAACTTTGGATGTTAACTCCATAATGTCCAAAGATGTATTAGAACTAAGTTTTTAACCTCAAATTCCATAATGATTTTACTGATCTTATAAAAGAATACTAAGTAAATGGAATCTCATGTTTGTCCATGTATTTTACATCAGTGAACAGTTTCTCAGTAGATGTGCCTCTTACCCCTAAATAGTCTTCTGATAGAGATTATTACGGAATAATTATGTGTTTTTTATAACTAACATCATATCATTCACTTTTTGCACATTAAAATGATGTTACAAATGTCTCTTTAAGTAATAAGAATTATACAGTAACCTACCTCCTTGTTATAATGTCTACATAGTATTCCATGTTAAGACCATTTTATGATTTCTCTTTTCATAATAAATTTGCACTACCAAAGCTACCTAGCATAGGACTCTTAACACCTATTTTTCTATGAATTTGTGAGAATGTACTGTAGAATACATTTTTATAAATTAATTGGCTGAATAAAAGCATAGGCACATTTAATTTTTGCTTTTTGGAGACAGGGTCTCACTTTGTAGTTCAGGCTGGCCCTGAGCTCACTATGGTGCCCAGGCAAGCCGCCGCGAACTCAGCAACCCTCCTGTCTCTGCCTCCCGAGTGCTGGGGTTACAGGCGTGAGCCACCACGTCCGGCATTGTGGTATGCGGTGTTGATTGTTGGTGGGCGTGTCTCCACGCCCAACATTATATGTGGTTACCGGGGATCGAACTCAGGTCCTTGAGCTTGCGAGGCAGGTGCCGGAACCACTGAGCTAACCCTCTGGCCCGCACATTTAAATTTTTGTAAATGATTTTGAAATGGGCTGAAAAGAAGCTAAACATACTTTAATGCCATATTAATGTACAAGAGTACCAATTTCCCTTTACCTTTTGATTCTTTTTCCAAACTATAAATGTTTCTGTTATCTAATTCATTCATTTTTCTCTTAGAATTTGTCTTTATTGTCACATTTTAAAAAAGATTTTTCCAACTCTCCGTTACAAATATATCTTCCTGTTTATATAATAAAGTCGGTTCCCACACATATATCTTTCTATTGCATTACTCTAGTCCTTCCGTGAAGCTTCACTTTTAAAATAGATGTCCTTATCATCAGATTCCACTTAATCATCACTTAGTCTAACTAAGTACATTTTTTCCTTTCATCTTTTCTCAAAAGGAATTTTCATTCTCATAAATTCTGTATCTCAAATTTCATTCAATTTACCTAATTGGTTCTTCTCGATCCACCTGAGGCATAAGGGAGTGAGCATGCTTTTTCAAGTACAGATTCATTAGTTTCTTGCAGAAAATGAGTTATGTCCTTTTCCTTTCCAACTAAATTAATAAAAACCATGTTTCTCACCCTCTCACACAAAAATTTCCTTTTGCACTCATGTCTCTTACACTTTTCTTTAAATGGAACAGGTAGGCTAAAAACTAACGCTCTGCCTTGTTTCAGCTTTCCTCCTCACCGCATTGGGTTCCCTCTTGGCTTCTTTACTTGTATTATGGCCTTTTCTTACCGAGTATATTAGCTTCCTAGGACTGCCACAACACTGAGTGGTTTAAACAGTTAAAATGTGTTATCTCACACTTCTGAAAATTAAAGACCAACATGAAAGTGCTGGCAGAGTTTGTGCATCTGAGGACATTGAGGCAGAAGTTCATTCTGTGTGTCACTTCCAGCTTTTGGTGGGTAGATTTATTATGAGTTAATTTTCTATTGCTGGAACAAAATACCTCATACATGCAACATAAAGGAGAAAAAGGTTATGTGGGCTCATTGTTTCTGAAGTTTAGTCTATGTTTGCCTGGCTCCAAGGTAGAAGCATTAAGGTGAAAGAATACTGCGGGGTAAGCTTCTCACCTCTGGGATATGAAATAAGAGCAAGATAATTAGAAAAGAAGAGCCATGGAACAGACAACATCCCTAATTCATGCCTCCATGACTCACAAGTGTGCTTTACTAATCTCCTAGATGTCTCTCAAGACGTGCAAGGTGACAATCAAGATCAACTGGCATAGTTGCTGATGATCTTTGGATTCCTAAACTTGTAAGAGCATCACATCAAACTCCATCTTCACATGGTGTTCTCCCTGTGTGTCATCTGTGTCCAAATTTTTTTCATTTTATGAAGCTAATAATCACAGGAGATTGTGGGTCAACCTTAATCCAGAATGAACTTATCTTCACTAACTGTACCTTTAGGGACCTAACATTCAAATAAGGTCACATTTGGAGGCACTGAAGATTAAGACCTCAGTGTATGGATTTAGGGGATGGTGGGGACACAGTTGAACCATAACATCCAAGGATAAAACTGTAAACTTAGCCTTGTTGCTTATCCTTCCAATCTTCCAGAAATATTAGAACATCTTATTCTTATACAACATCATATCATCATCTCCACCTTGTCCACTAATTCAAGTGCTCCTTACCTACTCTTGAACTAGTACAGAAACATAATTTACCCTGTTCATTTTATGCTAAGCCCTAACAATGTCCCTTTCCTCCTAAATTAGAAGAAATAAATTTTCAATAACTCTTCACTGCCTATTAACAAAATGCAAGTAATTTACCTTAGCATTTCAGAAAGTGACTCTTAAACTTGTATCTCAAAAAGTAACACCTGAGACAAAGACTAGAACGCATGTAGTCGACTTGTGGAAGAGATGTTTAAAAACATAACTATGATACATGAACTATGAGATGAGAAAAATAGAAGGGCCCATTCAAGAAATTGTTATTGATCAAGTTACTGTTGTGGGCAACTAGGACTTGATCCAAACAATCTGAGGTTTCCAAGGAACCATGAAGAACAGGCCTCAGATGTCTACCTGCTGGGCAGAACTGTGGTATTATTCCATAGTCTCAAATTCCTTTTCACCCCAGGTTAATCCATATGCTTATGTCAGGTTCTGCAGGGAATCTCGTGCCACACAGGAGCTCCAACTCGGGAAAGGTGACATCCATGCTGTTGTGGAATGTACTTTCATCATGGCATCTCTCTGTTAGCTGGTTATTGTAGCAGTCACTGCAGCAATAAACAGTTGGGCCAACACGGCGTGTGAAGTGGGGTACTAGGGACATCCAGTTCAAGTGAAAAAAAGTACAAGCACTTCCTTGAAGTCAGAGTTATGTATCCCTAAAGCACATTTCTAATCCTCCTGGAGATCACAGATGAAGCCACTGAAATGAAGATTTTTTTTTTTTTCTGGCACAGAAAAGGGTTTACCATGCTCTGGGTAAACTTTCAGTTTCCTTGGTCATTGTCAAGGTCAAACACATGGAGGAAATGTTGTGACACTGAATGATCCCTAAGAAACGAACACAGAAAGGCAAAGATATACTGGAACCAATATGAGAAATGATAATGCATTTTCCTCAGAGTATGTTGAATTTAGAGGTTCCATGGGGAAGTTAAGATGATCTCCAAGCAGGCAGGAAATAACAGCTTTAGGATTTAAATGTGGCCTGCTACTGCAAATTAGAAATTCATCTACTGACATGTCTCAGTGAAGATCAGAAACATGTCTGAGATTATTAATGAAATTGAAAGAAAATGAAGGAAGCCAAATAAAATAATTTAGGTGATATTTTTATTTGGAGTTTAGAAAAACAAAATATTCAGAAGTGAGACTTAAGATAAAAATAATGGGGAGTCAGACAACACTGTGACCCAAAAGTCAAGAAAAAGAGAATTTTGAAGAAGGAAGCAGAGATTAAGAATGTCAAAAGCTGCAAAGCTACAAAAAGGATAGAGTATTATTTCTTTTCATCCATTTAATAAAATCTTTAATAGATTGGAAGTTTTAAACTTCAATGAAGTATTCCTTCTCAAGTTTTCACTCAAGTAAAGTGATGCTTTACTTTCAGGTCCAATAATTTTTGCCTGAGTCAACATCAGATTTTCTTGTATATTTATTCCTAAAAGTTTTATAGTTTTACACTTAAAATTTAAATTTCTGATCCATTTGAATAAATTTGAAACTTGGTTTAAGATTTTTGTTTTGTCTTTTTTGGTTTTGCCTGTGAATAGCCGATTTCTTCACATTTGTTGAAAACAATGCATCTTCTAACTTACATTGTTTTTGCACTTTCACCAAAATTAGGTGGGTTTATTTTTGTAAGAATATTCTAGGTTTTCTATAGTATGTTGGGAACTATATGTATATCTCCTTACTAATTTACCATAGTCTCGATTACTGTATGAGGTATGTGATTTCAAAGAATGGTATATATTTAATTTTTTATTACAGTAAACTTATTGCCACTAATCTCCATCAAAAGACTCCCCACAATGCTTCAAACACTGTTAGTCCATTATTCTTGACACTTCCTGAAGCAGTTCAGAAAGTGGTCTTTCATAATTGTCTTCAGTTGCACTATTGTGGCTATATTCTGAATCTATTCCATGAGTTCACCTTTCATAGCTTGTTGATTATAGAGAACAAAAATTTACAGTGTTAGATTTAGTGGATATGGTTGATGACAACACACCATAGTGTATACTTTGACAGAAATTGCTGCAAACATTTTTGTGTCCTGACCTTGCCCTTGATCTTAGGGCAGAGTATTTAGTCTTGCATCATGAAGTATACAGGTAACTGAACCAGTACTTTATTGTAAATTATTTTTATTAATTGAAAAAGCTCTCTAGGCCAGAAGTTTAGCTCAGTGGTTCCAGTGTTTGCCTTGTAAGTGCAAAGCCACAAGTTTTATCCCTGGTACCAAACAGACAAAAAAACGTTGAAGTTGTTCTGGCTTGTCAGTTGTCACTCAAAGAAAAAGTTTTCTATTCCTATTTTTAAAGGTTCTTATAACAAATAGAAATAAGATAAATTCCACAACTGGGAACATATACTGACACAATTAGGCCCTTTTCAATTTTGTACTATCAAAAAATGCTTATGATAAATGTAAAGCAAAGACTCAAGGAGGGTGAAACTAAAAATACTAGATCATTGAGATCTGAAAAAAATACCTTTGAGAAGTTAAAAAGAATGTTTTATCTGAACTTTTTTATATTGATTATGTATACATTTAATTAACTTTTATCTGTCAGATGTCACTTCATTTAGTCTGTTTTGTCTCCAGACTTTCCTCAGCCCAGAAGGTCTTGGGTGAGTCACTGAAGCTGAATAACTTAATAGAAACACAGTAGAATGGGAATCCAGAGATAGGAAGTGGGCACCACTGGTAAGACTCATGTTTCCCCTAATCTACTCCTTGAGTATCTGAAAGAACGTTTAACACACATATTCATGCCCACAAATCCTGTTGAATATCAAAAGATATAATTTAACTAGCCCAGGTCATGTATCCAATTTTTACTCTTTATTTGGCCATTTGTCAAAACATTTTGCCCTATGCCTGGTATTTTGCACTTTTACAAGCTGTTCAGTGTTTAAATGTATATTATTTCTAATCCAGAATAAGAGAAAGATAGGGTTTTGAGGATAATAGAACATTGTTGATTTTATATTTGCTCCACTATCGTATTATGTTATTTCAAGTCTTCTATTTGCAACATGGGCAAAGATGTTTTTCCACTCTTACATTATACTACATGCTCTTAGAGTGAAACTAATCTTTCTGAAAACTTGTTTTAAATACTAAATTATGCAACATAAAGTTCTGAGAAGTCACTTTCTCAAGCAGACTCTCAACAAACCAATTTGTAAAAGAGACAAAAGGGTGTACCCTCCAAAGAAAATAAATTACGTTGGTTTTCCCGTTACAATGGGCAGATCTTATGTGGAGATAATTTTGTTTGTTAGGCCAAATATATAGCAACTTCCCTCTCACAGGAGTCAGCAATGTGGTTCTGTTCTAACTCTTAAATTGTTCCTGTGCACTGTCTCTTCTCTTTCTTTCTGCTGCTGCTTTGTAGAAGGCAAGAATAAGTGCTCTGAGAGAGGGAGCAGAAACTCATTCACAATAAAATCAGTAATCACCTACAATAAAAGAATGGTTGAGGCAGATATGAGTATTTTACATGAAAGGACTATCAAATGTTTTAGATGGCAAGACAATGTGAAATTTTACCTCTACATGCATCACTAACTACTCATCTCCATCTTTACTTTCTCAGCATACAGAAGAATCCCTGGCAAATAATGGACTTCAGATGAATGTAAAATGAACAACGAAAAATGTAAAAATAAATGTAAGATAATCTCTATATCAATAATTTAATGAGTCCAGAAATTATATTTCAATTCTATTACACTAGGATAGAAAATAACAAAACCATGAGGATATACTTGTATCTGTGGCCTGAATAATTAAAAAAAATTTTTTTTGTCTATTTTTTTAATTGAATTCTTTATTGGTACAATTTATATACATCTCAAAATCACATATAACATTGGGAAATTTGTACCAGTATATGCCACAAGTTAATTCTCATTTTTACCCATATCCCTACCCACTCCCCCCTCCTCCCCCCTTATACATGCTCTTTTATTTTCTTTCTGTATCATATTTATTCCTTCCCCTCATC
>PVIC010041382.1:0-16263 GCA_004025085.1 Thryonomys swinderianus
CTCACTATGTAGCCCAGGCAAGCCTCAAACTCAGCAATCCTCCTGCTTCTGCCTCCCGAGTGCTGGGATTACAGGCGTGAGCCACCACGGTCCCCCGGCACTGTGGGGGGTGGTATTGATTCCTGGTGGGCGTGTGTCACCACGCCCAGCATTGTATGTGGTTATCTGGGATGGAACTCAGGACCTTGAGCTTGTGAGGCAGGCACAGGAACCACTGAGCTAAATCTCCAGCCCTAAATTGAATTCTTTATTGGTGCATTTTATATACACATCATGACCACAGTCAGTATTGAGAATTTGTACTGGTATAAAATAATTACATCTTCAATTTCATTTAGTTATTTGGACTTTTAATATCTTGATTCAACTTTTGTAATTCTTATATATCTAGGAATCTGTCCATTTCTTCTGTGTTTTCAACCTTATTGGAATACAGTATCTTGAAGTAAGTACTGATGATGATCCTATGGATTTCTGCAGGATCTGTTGTAATTTCACACTTTCATTCCTAATAGCATGTATTTCAGACTTTTCTTTCCCTTTTTTGATAAAAAATTGGCTATGTTTCTCAGTTTTCAAAGAACCAACTCTGATTTGTTGATTATTTGTACTGTTCTCTTAGTCTCCATTGCATTAATTTCTGCTCTGATCTTTTTAATTTCCTCCCTTGTGTGAACTTCGGGTTTGACTTGCTTGTTTTTCTAGAAGCTTGAGGTTCACCATTAGGTTATTTATTTGAATTCTCTCTCTTTTCCTAATATGGGCATTTACTGCTATGAATTTCCCTCATAGAATTGCTTTCATTGTGTCCCATAAACTCTGGTATATTATATCAGCATTTTCTTTTAATTGTAGAAAATGTTTCATTCATTCTTTAATCTCATCTGGGACACATTGGTTGTTCAGGAGGGTGTTATTTAATTCCCATGTATTTATGAAGTTCTTGTGTTTTTCATTGCACTATGGTTGGAAAGACGTATTTTTCTAAGGATCATAGACATAAAAATCCTCAATAAGATACTGGCAAACAGAATCCAGCAGATCATCAAGAGTATTATACATTGTGACCAAGTGGTTTTTATGCCAGGGATTCAGGGATGTTTCAACCTAGGCAACTCAATAAATAAAGTACCCTATATTAATAGAGCCAAGGATAAAGACCATATGACATCTCAATAGATGCAGAAAAAGCATTTGACACAGTCCAGCACCCATTCATAATAAAAGCCCTTCAGAAAACTGGAATAGATGGTCTTTATCTCAGCCTGATAAAAGCCATCTATCATAAACCAACAGCCAACATCATACTAAATGGGCAAAAACTCAAAATTTTCACTCCAAAATCAAGAGTGAGACAAGGATGTCCACTGTCACCACTCTTGTTCAATATAGTTCTACAAACAGCCACAACAATTAGACTAGAGAGAAAAAAATAAAAGGAATAAGGATAAGAAAAGTTAAATTGTCATCATTTGCAGATAACATGATATTCTACAAAGAAGACTCCAAACACTATACCAAAAGACTTCTAGACCTAATAACCAAATTCAATAGCATAGCTAGATATAAAGTCAGAGCTCAAAAATGAATAGCCTTCCTGTACACAAGTAACAGACTCACTGAAAGAGGAATTGGGGAAATAACACTTCTCAGAAGACCATCCAAAAATTGAAATATCTAGGAATCCATCTAATAAAAGAAGCAAAAGCTTCTTCTACATTGAAAATATAGTACTCTGAAAAAAGCGATCAAAGAGGATATGAGAAAACAGTGTGATATCCTGTGTTCTTGGATAGGAAGAACCAATATAATGAAAATGGCCCTATTTCCAAAACTTAAACAGATTCAGTGCAATACTGATGTAAATTCTGATATCATACTCCCAAAAATTAGAGAAACAGTTATAAGATTCACTTTAAACCAGAAGGGACCTAGAATAGCAAAGGAAGTTCTAGGCAACAAAGGCAAGGCAGTGGTCATCACCATCCCTGATCTGAAACGATACTGCAAAGCTACTGTGGTTAAAAACAGCATGTTACTGGCAAAAAAAATCAGACCTGAGGATAAGTGGAACAAATTAAAAGGTGCAGAAACAATTCCAGACATACTTAGCCACTTTATCTTTGACAAAGGAGCCAAATATCTTCACTGGAAGAAAGATAGCTTCTTTCATAAATGATGCTGGAGATATTGGGTTTCCATTTGGTAGAGATTAAAACTAGATCCATAGCTTTCACTGTGTACTAAACTACAATTAAACTGGATCAAAGATCTAAATAGTAAAGCAGGAAAACTAAATCTGCTGGAAGATAGGCATAATTCTTGAAGACGCTGATGAAGAAGACTTCATGAACAAAACTTTAGTAACATGAAAACTAGCAGAAAGAATCAACAACTGAGAGAGATCTTGTCTTATTAAAAAGCTTTTACATAGCAAGAAAAACCAGCAACAGAGTGAAGAGACAACCCACAAGGTAGGAAATAACTTATCAGCTGTTCCTTAGACAAAGGACTACTACATAGAATACATAAATAATTCAGAAAAATCAGACACTTCAATTTTAAAGACCAAATCCAAAAATGGCATCTGAAATAAATAGATACTTCTTAGATGAAGAAGTAGAAATAGCAAATAAATATTTGAAAAATTGTTCAGCATCACTGGTCATTCATGAGATGCAAATGAAAGCAATGTTGAGAATCCATCTAACCCCAGAAAGAATGGATGCTATAGCTCAGTGGCACTGTGCCTGCCTAACAAGTGTAAGGTCCTTATTTGATTCCCAGGACCACACACTCACCCACAAATCAACCCATAGCAAATGCTGGCAGGGCTGTGGGGGAAAATGAACTCTTCTCCACTGTTAGTTGGAATGTAGACTAGTACAAGCTTGTGGAAATCAGTGTGGAAATTCCTCAGAAAACTAAAACTAGAGTTTCCATTTTACTGAGCTGTTGCCCTCCCGGTATCTTCCTGAAAGAATTAAAAGTAGCATACCATAGCGATATATGCCACCTATGTTTATAGATGCACAATTTGTAATAGCTAAATCTTGAAAACAGCCGAAATGCTTATCAACTGATGATGAGCTCTAGAAAGTATGACAGTCTTTGTAGAATGGGAAATTTCCAAAGGAAATTTGATGTGGGGATGTAATAGGGGAAGGAATAAATATGATTCTGAAAGAAAATAAAAGAGCATGTATATAGGGGGTGGGGAGGTGTGGGTGGGTGGGGATATGGGTAAAAATGAGAATTGACTGTGTCATATATTGGTACAAATTCCCTAATGTTATGTGTGATTGTGAGATGTATATAAATTGTACCATTAAAGAGTACAATTAAAAAAATACAATGGAGTACTACTGAGCCATAAAGAGATAAATTTGAAGCATTTATAGCTAAATGGATGCACCTTGAGGCCATACTTTTATGTGAAATAAATTAGATACATGTAAATACCTCATTGTTTCTCTGGTGTGAAAACAAAGTATAAGTGATGACAAAAATGTATAATAGATACTGTGAAATAGAAGATATTCAAAGGAGCTTGTGAACTAGAAAAGGGGTGGTGAAAAGGAAGGGAGGATGAGAAATAAATGAGAAAAGGAAAAAGTAAACTAAACTTTTGCAAATACAGAGTGGAGGGGGTCAAGAGAGGGAAAGGGAATGAGAAAAAAATAACCAAGATTTATCATGTACAGGTACATGATATGAATGTGATCATTATACTTAAAATGTACCAATAAACTTAATAAAAGTATGTATGATTTAGAATGGATTAACCTTATTTACATTGAATTGTATGGCAAAACGATTCCATTCATGACCAGTTTGCTCATGATAGAATTGTGGAATTAATTGTGAACTGAGGACCTCTGTATCTTTTAAAAGATATCCCGCTTGGATTTAATTTTAACATACCAACTACTCATTACTATATCTTTGTTTCTGACATGAAGATTTCCCCTTATCACTTGGCTTAACCATATAAACAATACACGTTTTAAATGTATCTTATCCAGAATTCCTCTTATATTTGGTGTAAAATTTTTCTCTTCATTTGCTTATACTGCTATATAATCAGAATTTTATACTATATACTATCAGATTTTTTCATCATAAAAATTTTCATACCCACCAATTTCTTATTATTGTGTTCTAATTTTGCTTAATATTAAGATGATTCCTTGTAACTGTTTCTCGGGAGGAATATGTGAAGTATGGTTTTTATAAACCATTAATACCTGAAATTTTCTTCTGTTGTCTTCATATTTATATGACAACTTCTCTGTATACAGAATTCTTGAATCAAACCTTTTAGAAAATTTTTTAGATCTAGATATTATCTTATGAAAATTAATAATGCAAAAGAAAGGTATTGAAATTATCCTGGTTTTTAGAAATCCTTTTTAGGTAATGTGTTTTGTTCATTTTTCTTGGTTGAATGCCTTAACATTTTTATCTATATTTGCAAATTTGTGAGCAAATTTATCTATTCATTTTATTTTGAACAAAGATGAGCCTCTCATTTAACCTTAACTGTAATACTACAATTTCTTTTTCAAATACCCCCATTTTTATAGATTATAGTTCTTTATTCTCTGAATCATTATTTCCTGTTATTTGACTACTAGTCTTCAACAATTTTGGTTAACTTTTTATACTTTTATCACTGACTCTATGTTCTATATTATTAATTTCATGTGCAAATTTAAATTGTTGCCTTTTTTATTTCTACATATCTTTAATTTTGTCTTTGTTTTATATCTCAGCTTGTTTGTATTTTTATCTTACTGTCTTATGTTCTTCATTTTGTTTTTAATAAACATACTTTTGTTTACATCCTTTTGAGATGTCAAGCAATTGATTAATGAGATTTTTTGCTATCCAGTAGTGAACCATTATGTAGATATATGGTCCCATTTCTCTATAGTCTGATAGAATCTTCTCTTTTTCATCTGTTAATCCTATTTCTTATAGTTTATATTATCTCTGTGATATCTGTTCAGATGATCAGTTGGTCTGTTTTTGTTTTCTTTAATTTTTGAAGAATGAATTATCTTCTTAGAGCTAATAAGAGTTGAAATAAGCATCTCACCCAATTTCTGGTATTCTTGTAGAATAGATTTTACCTGCTTGAGGTATGATTTTCTCTTGCTTGTTGGCAAGTTTTTTTCTTATGAGGAGAAAATATATGTTTTAAAGAGTCCTGACATTTTATAGTTCTTTCTACAAAAGCTGTACATGAAAAACCTCTACCTTGTATTGCTTTCTATCCTGACAGGATATATAGGTGATATGTAAAGTACTGGTACCTGATTTATCAAATAACTGAGAAGTTATCTTATTTCAAAGTTACCTTCTCAGTGTCTTTTCAGATTAAGAAGTATTAATTGCAAAATTTTCTTCACTTGTCAGAATTTGTTGTACTGCTCTTTCCCTAATCACATTGGCTGGGATCAGCAGCTTTTGAGAAGGAAGTCTTATCTGAGAAAAGGGAGGACAAATAATTTTATGGTGCAGTGGTTATTTTGAAAAGGATAGATTCAGATAGTTAAGAACTTTGGAATACGAGATGACTTCAGAGAAGATGAGTGGAAGAAGTCAGAGGCAAACTGGCTACTCTGTGCCTACATGTAATCCCAAAGCTGCTGCACAGAATTTCTCATATAAGACCTAGTGCTTATATGGTCTTATGAATTATTATTGCTTGGATTAATATTTCAAGGTAAGTTGAAAGCTACATACCTTAGGTTTTTTGATTCTGATTATTTCCAAGGCTCTAAATATAGTCTAGTCCTGTTTAAAATTCTAATTAATTCCTTCCATGAGGAGAGAAGGAAGAAAGAAAAGGAACTGTGTGACTACCACATTGGGAAAATAAATCAGATTGTTATTCCAAAGTGTTCTTTTCATTACCTCTCTATCTTCATTAGAAGTGTTCATTTCAATATTAGAAGAGTAGATGTATTCCTCAAAAATTGTGTGGGCCTTCTACCATTATATTTGATGAATATGTAGGTTTTCTTTCAAAATTAAAATAGCTCTCCTTTAAATTATGAAATGTAATGCATGTTTTTTGTAAACTGTTCTAAAAATAAAGTGCAAAATGAAAAATGCCTGTAATTCTATGATGCAATTTGTATTTTCATAGATTTTCTTTCATTGTTAAATGCATATATATACTTTTCCCTAAATGATTCAGTTTTAAAAATTTATTACATAGACTCTTGAAAGCTCTCTCTGTATCTGTCTCTTTCTTTTTCTCTGTCTCTTTCTGAAAATGGCAAAAGCGTGCAGCTCATGTAAAGTCTTCTAAGCCATTTTAAAGACTAAAATTTTCTAGTATTGGACCTTCATTACTATAGAATGTTACCATGTCACAGGTATTCTTTAAAAATTGCATCTTTGGTTGAAAATGTACTTATAAAAACCTATTTTTTAGAGAAAAACTTTAACATCTGCTGTTAATATAATATCCATTGATGTGTTTAATATTCAAAATGTCTTTTTTTCAGAGTTACAACCACATTTTTTCCTGTTTGTACAATTTTTAAGAAACTGAAATTTTCTACATGACTTTTTTTTATAAATTGAATTCTTTATTGGTACAAATTATATACATATCAAAATCATGTATAACATTGGGGAATTTGTACCAGTATATGACACAAGTTAATTCTCATTTTTACCGATATCCCTACCCACCCACCCCTCCTCACCCCCTTTATACATGCTCTTTTATTTTCTTTCTGTATCATATTTATTCCTTCCCCTCTACATGACTTTTTAATGTGACGTTGCCTATTATAGTGCTGAGCAGAGCATTTAATCAGCAAAGTGTCAATTTTTTAAGGGTGAGATTATTTTTAACAATAGTAAAGAAAACCTAGATTAGCTTTGTATTTTGCTTACTTGGATCCAAAAATTAATTTAAAATCCTCAGTCACTTTCAATTTTCAGGGTTTTCTTGTACAAATATACCTAAAGACATCCAGGCAGCAAATAATAGTGATGAGTTACAAATCATGGCTTTGTTGAAAACTGACCAAACTGACCATATAAGTCAGCTGATTGGGAAAACCGTAAGTTCTGTTGAAAAATCAGATATCCCAAGAGGAGTAAAACAAAGAAAAGAAAAAATATTTATAGCTGAGAGAAGCAGAATTAATGAGGAAGTTGGCACTGTTATAGATGAAACTTTTCCAAAACAGAAATGTTTTGTTTCAAAGCTTGGCCTTTTGATTATAGAATGAAACTTTAAGGCTGCATGCAATTTTTTTTTTTGAGACAGGTTCTTGCTTTGTAGTTCAGGTTGGCTCTGAGCACACTATGTGCGCTCGAACTCAGCAGTCCTCCTGCCTCTGCCTCCCAAGTGCTGGGATTACAGGTGTGAGCCACCACGCCTGGCTGCATGCAAATATTTTCATTCCTAGTCAGAAGACAGAGAGATGTGAATAAAAAATGTGTATTCTTGCCATTTTAGGAGCTCTCCATCCTTTTCTTTATATTGTTTGTAGCCCCTTAGGACTTTTAGATAACTTAGAACAGAGTGAATAGTTTCTATTTAACATAAAATAAGTAGTTCAAAATACTATGGATGTGACAGTGCCTCTATTCAAATATGACTCACAGAAATAGAAATCATTTTTATGGTACAGTTTTTAAATTTCTTAAATATCTTCTCATTCTGATCCCTACCCATCACCTTTGTAACAAAAGAATTAAGAGAAGTTTCTGGTGATTTTTTTGGTCTGTGTGTGTGTGTGTATGAAATGATATCATCTTTTGATTCTATCATTATATTCAGGATTATATTTTGAGCCTTTACTTAAATTTTACTCAACAGTAGATCTACTTTTCAAACATAAACAGAAAAGCAATTTAAATTAGTATAACAAGAGAATAATAAAATAATCTAATGTATGTTTTATAAATCAGTAGTATGAAGAGCTATTATATTTGTAAAGAGTTAATAACTTATACTTGACAGAGAGAAACTAGGCAGAACTGAATGTTTTTATTTCTTTAGTTTCATTAAAATATGAAGTGTAGCCTTAATCTGTTGATGTGATTAACAGTATGAGTCAGCGTGTTGGAGGCACGTGTGTATGTTTCTCCTTCCTCACTAGCTTTCCCAAACTCCTGCCACTTTCTCTGTAATACTCTTTCCCTTACTTGCTAAGACCTTTTTCTATTAGTGTTTTCATCATAGAACGTTAAGTATATTTAAAAAATAATGTTACTATAATCGTTCTGTATTCAGTAGCTCTCTGAGACTTTTTGGGTTTTAGTTAAAAAAAGAATGTGAAAATAAAAGGATAAGACAAAGTGAGAATGAAGAGAAGTTAATAAAAAATTCAAAGAAGCAGAGAAAACCTTCAAAATGGATGGCTAATATAGAATTTTGTGGAAGAAGAAAATTATGTATTTTTAATATATAAAATGATAATTGTTTTCCAAGTGTTGATAATGCAGTCTTCTTTTTTTAAGTGATAGTAAATATTGCAGTTAAGTATCAGTTTATCTGTTATGTAGCTCTCTTTAATATGTTATTTACCTTTTTTAAAAAGAGGACATACTGTAGTGAAAATCTTTAGCTTATGGTTGTTGATACCTGAAATAAATCTGCTAATTTTTGAATCATTAGCATAAAACTTTTCTGAATCTGAATAATAAATTTGCTCATTACATTTAAGGATTTTTTTCAATGAGTGATATTTCTCCATTTTGGGGTTTGACACAGGCCTTTTTATAAAAGATGAGTGCTAGAAAAAATTAAATTTCAGGAATTTCGATTTTGAAAACCATCATATGTGAAATACCTTATTAGATATTCTCTAACCCAATATTTGGTCTCTGAAGCATTTTTGGACATGGATACTATTTATTTATTTATTTATTTTGCTTTTTGGAGACAGGGTCTCGCTTTGTAGTTCAGGCTGGCCGTGAGCTCACTGTGGTGCCCAGGCAAGCCGCCGCGAACTCAGCAATCCTCCTGTCTCTGCCTCCCGAGTGCTGGGATTACAGGCATGAGCCACCACGTCCGGCATTGTGGTATGCGGTGTTGATTGTTGGTGGACGTGTCTCCACGCCCAGCATTATATGTGGTTACTGGGGATCGAACTCAGGTCCTTGCGCTTGCAAGGCAGGTGCCGGAACCACTGAGCTAACCCTCCGGCCCTGGACATGGATACTATTGACAACAGTGATTTGAAGAAGTATGTACTACATGTAGCATTTTATAATCTCTGATGAACCTAGTGTTTCACAAATTTTAAAAATACTATGTAAGCTTACATATTTTCAACTCACACAATTATGGGAGAACTAAAGTTTTTTTTTTTTTTTGAGACAGGGTCTCACTTTGTAGTTCAGGCTGGCCCTGAGCTCACTATGGAGCCCAGGCAAGCCTCGAACTCAGCAATCCTCCTGCCTCTGCCTCCCAACTGCTGGGATTACAGGCGTGAGCCACCACACCTGGCTAAAGTTGTTCTATTGTACCAGAATTTTTCATTTCTTTGAAATAATTGTAACATTCTCATGTTAATTTTACAATTTAGAAGAAGAGAAGTCAGAAAATCTAGATTTTAGTCCTGGTCTTAGAACTAAAAATTAAAGATTAAACTTCTCTAGACATTATTTTATTCTTTTTTTTGTGTGTGTGGTACTGGGGATTGAACTTGGGCCCTTATGCATCCAAGTGCGGTACCCATTTGAGCTAAATTCCCAGCCCCGACATTTTATTCTTATTTGGATAAATATTAAACACCCTGAATAATTTTCTTATTTTAAGTGTAATAGAATTCACCATCATAGTCTCATTTGCCCTTGTTTATTGCTGTAGGATTTAATAGATTTGGACATATGTTTTATAATTCCTTTTTTCTCAGATAATGAATTACCAGTTACTTAATTCTTCCTCCAGTTTAAAAAGTATTATCTGGATTCATTTAGTCATGTAAATTTTACTTCTCTAATCTTTGTCTATTGATGTCACTATTAAAATAGGGTTGAGAATAGCACCAGATACTGTTGCTGTGGGCAGATGTACTATGATCTTGTACAAATCTAACATCGTATTTTCTATTTTATTTGGGCTACTTTTTAAAATGCCAGTATTTTCAGGACTTTTTAGCTGTCATGTGTCAAATGCTTTTTAAGCCAACCTTTGCCTCTGGACTAGGCTATTCCTAGGCTCTTTACTATTCAATATCTTCTGGGCCAGAAAATTCACAACCTGCCTGTCACCTTGAGGAAGTCCTTATAAGTAACATAAATCTTCTTTTCTGCAATTTAAGTTGAATTTATGTACTTCTTCTTTTTTCTGTAAGGATGGGAATAGCTCCAATCTGCAAGTGATGCTTTGTGTGAAGGATAGTATGAAACATTGTAGAAAAATTTTTAGTCTAGCATTATTTTTAGTTTATATTTCAAAGGTCCCTGTCTTACATTTCAATATTCATGTCTCAGGAAATACCATGTTTTAAAGACCAATTAAAATAATAGGTAGTTACATGCCTAATACAATGGACCTTTGACTTACAAACTCAGTTTTTTCATAAGGACTATTTATAACTTAAGTTGGTCAGATGAAGGCTCAGGCCCCTCCTCTACACAACCTTCAAAATCTCTCTCCTATGTAGAAGTAGATCTCAGTGTCCTTAGAGAGACACTGGCCCAGAATTTCTCCATTAACCCCACACAGGAAAGGATGCTGTAATACTCTTTCCAAAACTCTGTATCTGAGACCATTTGGAAGCACAAGTGGCAAATTGGACTCTTAAGTGAAGACTTTGTAGATAAGTTAAAGCTGAAATTCCAGTAACCCACATTGTTGTCAGGTTAGTCATAATTTGAGGGTCAAGCAGGTTCTAGGCAGTAAAAATGATCTGGAACCATCCTCTAAAAATAAGTAATAATAGTGATAAACAAATGCTTTAAACCTGTTTGAGAAATTTAAAAGTTTATGCTGTATGTATTAATAAGGCTGAGATTTTGCCTGTATTTTGTATATTTTATCTGTTTTGTTTTGTGATGCTAGAAATTGAACACAGGGCCATGAATATGCAAGTGTTCTACCACTTAGTTACATCCTCATCGCATCCCATTATTTTGTCGTATTGTGTAACTAATTTGTCCATCATATGTGGTAAGAATAGAAAACTGTTCTTTTAAACAAAGTATAACAGATTTCAATAAGCATAGTCAAAAAGTTTTGATATTTAACTGCTAGGCAGAGGTGGGGAAAGGAATGCATATTCCCTTCCCACAAGGAGCTGATGGTCTTCTTGGGAAAGAGGTTTTTAAGTTATAATTAGGTAGGTAGCATATATATACCAGGATGTTTAATGTGAATTTTATTTTGCATTTTAAAAGTTAGTGCAGAAAATATTTTATGCAAATCTATTGAAAACTAAGATACTCTGAAATGTCTAATTGTTTTTTATTTCGGTTTTTTTACATTGAAGGTTCAGCAGTATTCTGAAAAATCTTCCTTCTTACAGTTTCTGAAAGCTCATGAAAATGCCTTAGAAAGACAGTACAGTGAAATTTCAAACCAAAGGAATATGCTTCTCCAAACCTTTGTAAGTCTAACTACTTAGAAAAATTCATTCAATAAACGTCAAAAATCTTTAAATATATTTTGTTATACTTTTAGAAAATTATCCATATGCATTTTGGCAAATAAGGAAAAGTATTAAGTGCTGTTTAAAACTAATTGATAGCCAGGTGTGGTGGCTTACGCCTGTAATCCCAGCACTCAGGAGGCAGAGGCAGGAGGATTGCTGAGTTCAAGGCTTGCCTGGATTATATAGTGAGCTCAGGGCCAGCCTGAACTACAGTGAGACCCTGTCTCCAAAAATAAATAAATAAACAAATAAATTTCAAAAAATAAAACTAATTGATAGAGAAATAATAGTTTTAAAGAATTCTATTGACAGGGGTGTAATATAGAAATTCCATGCAATTGTAATAAGCCCATAATAAGGAACAACTGATTTTAATTGCCTAAGTGCCACGTCTTTGATTTTAATGCTTTGAAAGGCTCATACTTTAGGCATGTTTATGAATGTGAGTTTAAAGTGTTGCCATCCTTTAGAAAAAATAGAAAATATAGTAATTTTTAAAGTATATATAATATTGTCAAAAAGTTTAGGTTTTTGTGATATCCAAAGTTTTCAAAATTATTATTTTCATATCATGTTTGTATTTCATAAAATATAAATAATGCTTAGAACTGGTTTTGAAATGAATATATTTTTGTGTCTTCAATCTACACTTTAAAATATTTCCCTAGATATCCTTGTTTGTTCATTTTTATATTTTTTCCTGCAAAGTGATAGTCCTTTGAGCACAGTTTTTAGTTTTCAAGATTGGTCATGATTTTCCCACTTAATTTTATATTCTAACAACAAAAGGGTATAAATTTTTATAAAGATAAAGTTACAATGATAAGTGGTAGAATTTCTATCATAATAATTCTTCCAAGACTTCAAGGATAAATCTTTCATGTGAAGATAGTTTATTGTTATAGCAGGTTTTTTTTTTTTTTTGCTTTTTGGAGACAGGGTCTCGCTTTGTAGTTCAGGCTGGCCCTGAGCTCACTATGGTGCCCAGGCAAGCCGCTGCGAACTCAGCAATCCTCCTGTCTCTGCCTCCTGAGTGCTGGGATTACAGGCATGAGCCACCACGCCCAGCATTATATGTGGTAACCGGGGATCGAACTCAGGTCCTTGCGCTTGCAAGGCAGGCGCCGGAACCACTGAGCTAACGCTCTGGCCCAGTATTTTTTTTTTTTTTTTTGAGACAGGGTCTCACTTTATAGCTCAGGCAAGCCTCAAACTCAGCAATTCTCCTGCCTCTGTCTCCTGAGTGCTGGGATGACAGGCTTGAGCCACCACGTGCAGCAGTGTGGTATATGGTACTGATTGTGGGTGAGTGTGAGCCACCACACCCAGTATTGTTGTATGTGGTTGCTGGGGATTGAACCAGGGACCTAGCACTTGCTAGGCAGGCACTGGAACCACTGAGCTAAATCTCTGGCCCATTAGGGTTTTAATAGTATTACCAAGAAGTAAAGCATTTTTGTAGTAATATCAAGAAGTATAGGGCCGGAGGATTAGCTCAGTGGTTCTGGCATCTGCCTCGCAAGCACAAGGTCCTGAGTTTGATCCCCGGTAACTACATACAGTGCTGGGCATGGAGACTCACGCCCACCAGCAATCAATACCACATACCACAGTGCTGGGCGTGGTGGCTCACGCCTGTCATCCCAGCACTCGGGAGGCAGAGACAGGAGGATTGCTGAGTTCGAGGCTTGCCTGGACTACATAGTGAGCTCAGAGCCAGCCTGAACTACAAAGTGATACCCTGTCTCAAAAACAAAAAAAAAAAACAACAAAAAAAGTATAATTTTACACTTTTGTTGTTAATACTTTCAAATGGTTGCATTTTAAATTATTAAAGAAAAATATTACTGTGCATAATATCTATACTTAATCTGTGTTTTTGCTTTTCTAGGAAGCTACAAAGAAAAAAATGATGGAAGAGGAAGAAAAATTTATTAAGGAAATAACAGACTTTAATAATGAGTATGAAATAATAAAGAAAAGAGAGCTTTTGATGAAAGAAAGTGTCAAGATTGAAATACTTGACTTAGAAAACCAGGCAGACATTTTGCAAAGAGGTGTGAGTATATAGTACCACTTGTCTTACTGAAATTAATAAAAATAACTTATTTAAATGAATTAATTTTTCATAAATTTAACCTTTTTAACAAATTGAGTTATTATATACTTATGACTCATTTAAATCTTAATTGTCCTAATGAATTAATGAGTGTGTATTTTTACTGTGAATATTCTTGAATTCTTTAGTAGTACATGTAACATAAGTCCTTCATCATTCATTTAATATAAGCATCTGTTTGCTACCTGTTACATCATGGGTACTTGTCTAGGTCATGGGCATATGAAACTAAAAAGTGGAAAAACAAACGCATAAGCAGCTGTTTACAGTGAAGTGTGATGGAATCTATATTGGGGTTGGAAATGATATTATAAATCTCATTTTACCAGCAATCCAGTATTAACTGGGAAGTAAGGTTATATATAATGAGGAGGCCTAGTTTGCAGGTTATTGCAGTCTGTGTTAGAGGTTACCAAAGAATAGGACTTTATCACTGATTAATATAGACAGAAATAGAGAAAGTAAAAAATCAATCATACTTTTTAAATTTCAGATATTTTATTATGGCAGTAGTTTAGAGTCTGGTATCTTTTCATCTAAATCAGGTCTAACTGTAGATGAAACTCCTTGATTTTCATTCCTTATGCAATTCCGTGACTGTTTTTCCTGTTGATCTGAAGGTTTCAAAATAAAAATGAGTTTTTCCTTCATATGACAATATACTATGGTAAGATTGGCATAGACTAATCACTAAAGGTATCTGTTACAAAGAAAGTAGGAATGGGCCGGAGATTTAGCTCAGTGGTTCCAGTGCCTGCTTGGAAGCGCAAGATCCCTGGTTCGATCCAGGTAACCACATACAATAATACCAGGCGTGGTGGTCACACCCACTTTCAATCTGTACCATGTACCACAATGCCTGGCTTCGTGGGTCATGGCTTCGTGGCTCATACCTGTAATCTCTTCCCTTGGGAGGCAGAGGCAGGAGGATTGCTGAGTTCGAGGCTTGCCTGGGCTATATAGTGAGCTCAGGACCAGCCTGAACTACAAAGCGAGACCCTGTCTGAGAAAAGGAAGGAAGGAAGGAAGGAAGGAAGGAAGGAAGGAAGGAAGGAAGGAGGGAGGGAGGGAGGGAGGGAGGGAGGGAGGGAAGGAAGGAAGGAAGGAAGGAAGGAAGGAAGGAAGGAAGGAAGGAAGGAAGGAAGGAAGGAAGGAAGGAAAATACTGGTATTACTGCTCCATGACAATTCTGAAATCCAGCTACAGAAAGGACTCAGTTATGTTCTTGCTTGGTATTGACTGAGTATGACTTTTAGCTCCATCTTCTGTCCTTTTGACTTTCTGTAACTTTAATCTTGTTTTTTTTTAAGCAAAGGACAGCTTGTGTTTGCAGCTACTACTTTTCTTGGCCAGATTCTGTATTGTAGAACTTTAGATACCTGCGGAATTCTTATCCATATTTTACTGCCTACCTATTTCAACACAAACTTGTTATGTTTAGGGAAACAGAATTCTCTTAAAAATGTTTTGAGTCTCACATGATTCTTATTGAAGTTTATTCCATTAGGAAAAGGCCGTAAGTACAAATCCTTTGCTTTCTTCTTCAGGGTTCTAGTGAATCTACTAAGAAACAATATCCTTATATTTTTTACTGGTCTTTTAGTTTGATGTAAGGGTTCTATCAGGAATCACTTTGGATTTTTCTGTGATCAAAGCAAAAAGTTTCAAATTTATATAATGCTTTTGTATAATAAATTTTAGAACATAGTTTCCTAAGAATGCAATGGGTTTTATCTTTGCCCTCAGCTATTTCTTACTAGTGAGAATTCTAGGGAGAGGGAATCATACTAGTAAGAACCCTATGAAAAGGGAATAGCTACCACAGGTGTTTATATTTTGATTTCTAGAACAATTAATATGAAAAATATATAGCTAAAAGGACAATATATAAATTAAGAGGAATCTTAAAAATGTTTATATGTCTGAATTAAAATGGGAAAAGCATAATATTTGAAAAAAAATCACTGAATATATAGACAAAAATAATAAAATAGTATCCTTGAATTCATCTATGTCAGTGATTACATTAAATATTACTAGACTAATTACTATCATTAAAAGGGATAACAGAATGATGTAAAGACTCAATTATATACTGCCTTAAAGAGAATCTAAGGAAACTTTAAAAATATAATGAAGTCAAAACCAAATAGGTTAAAAAGTATATTCCAGGGCCGGAGGGTTAGCTCAGTGGTTCTGGTGCCTGCCTCGCAAGCGCAAGGTCCTGAGTTCGATCCCTGGTAACCACATATAATGCTGGGCATGGAGACACGCCCACCAACAATCAACACCGCATACCACAAGGCCGGACGCGGTGGCTCACGCCTGTAATCCCAGCACTCGGGAGGCAGAGACAGGAGGATTGCTGAGTTCGCGGCGGCTTGCCTGGGCACCATAGTGAGCTCAGGGCCAGCCTGAACTACAAAGCGAGACCCTGTCTCAAAAAGCAAAAAAAAAAAAAAAAAAAAAAAAAAAAAAAAAAAAAAAAAAAAAAAAAAAAAAAAAAAA
>PVIC010041383.1:0-16253 GCA_004025085.1 Thryonomys swinderianus
GCACTGAAAAGCCACCTGGCTATTCCTCCGTAAGTTATGTATGACCCCAGCAAATCCACTCCTATGCAAAAACTCAGTAGAAGTAAAACATATGTCAACACAGAAACTTCCAAATTTTCACACAGCACTGTCTGTAGTGACCAAGACATGGAGCCCTCTTGCTCAAAAAAACCCATCGACCAATGTGTGGATACAATGTGACGTCCTCGCGCAATCTAAGAACACTGTCCAGCAACAAGAAGGACTGATGTATCCCAGGTAAGTGGCCTTTCACCAAACACTTCTGCTGCACTCTGATTGTTCACAAGACTTACTCTCCTTTTACGTCAAGTATTTAGAGTGAAATCAGGCTTACGACTGAAGGGAGAAAAGTTGCACGCTACCTTTCAGTTGTGTGCCAGTTGGAACGATGCCATGCCGCCTCTGTCCCTACATGACAGCTGAGTGAAGCATTTCACAGGCAAGCCTAGTGTCTAGGGAAGGAGGGCTTGGTCAGGGTTGAGAAAGGAGACAGTCAGGACCCGCAGGCTTCCTCTGAAGCCCGGACTCGGCCCTCCTAGCCCCCCACAGAGATCCCATCCTGCGCATCTGTGGAGACAGATGTCTCATGTGCCTCCCATGCTGCTTGCTGAAGAATCTGTACCTGCTTCAAGATAATTTATAAGCCCACAAGGACAACACAACGGAAGACATTGTGACTAATATTAGCTCCTAAACTGAGTTAGTTGCCTGTAACAAGTTCAGTTTTTCTTGTTCAAATTAGAGTCTCCCAGAAATCTCAGCTAGACAGGACTGCTCAGGATTTATGGAAACCTCTAATATTTTGTTATAAATTAAGTACATGTCAACACCTTAATTTAAGAAACAAGTTTTCAGGGGGGAAGGGAGCAAGAAAATAAGCATGCAGCGAAAACTGGCTTATGAGAAGACTTGCACGCACACACCAGGCAGAGCCAGTGGTTGGGACAGTGTATTTGCCCTGAGAGTAAAGATGAGGACAGCAAGCAAACCAGCCGCAAAAGAATCACCTTTTAGACAAACTCATTCTCTCGCTTTAACATCAGCCACTTTCCCTTAAGAAATGGAATCGCCCAGGTCTGGGCGGGGTGCCACATGCCTCAACTCTCCTCATTCTGGGAGGCTGAGGCAGGAGGATGGGAAATTCAAACCTAGCCTAGGAACCTTATTAGACATGGTCTCACAATGGGCTGGGATGTGGTTAAGTGCAGAGAACCCAACACCACAAATTAAACAAATGAATCCAGTTCTTTGCGCCTGTTAACCAAGCCAAGGCTTGCAGCTCTGATGAAAAAACAACATTCCAACTTGTATCATGGTTCTGAGTGACATGGTGATACCTCAGACTGGCCAGCACAGTTCTGCCCAGGGTGTGATCCCAATTTGTCCAGTGTGTCCGCACAGTATAGGGACCAACCCATTGGTCACCAAAGAGTAGTAGGTATCCCACCAACCGAGAAGGTGCCCCACTGCTAGTGTTCGTGTGGTGCTAATTTCCCTTCATGCTCCCAATGTGTGAGTCTGGCGATGCTGGCGATTTTACTATGGTGTATTAGTGTAATTGTCCTCCTTTATTACTGCTCTCCTCTTTCCGTTCCTAGTTCAGTAATTGAATTTGGGAAGACACAACTTCACCACAAAGCCCAAGCTGGCCTCAAACTTAATGTGATACTCCTGCCTCATACTCCTCAATACTGAGATTACAGGCATGCAGTACCACACCAGGCTCTGTGCCTCCCTTATAACTGTGTGTGTGTATATATATGTATGTATATGTATATGTACATGTACATGTACATGTATGTGTATGTATGTATAGACATAGACTGAGTTCAGTATTGTATGTGGCTTCCAGCACTCAGACAGGGCTGTGGAACACATCCCCTGTGAATAAGGGAGGTTGATGTAGTTTGAAGAGAAAAATCTCCTTGATGGGATTGGACACACGGGCAGTGGGGAGCGTCTGAAAGCAGAAGCACAGAGAGTGACTCAAGCTATCTCCTTCCCTGCCAAGTGAAGCAACCACAGATGCCAAAACATCCCATTTATACTGCAGCACAAAAGCACATGCCTCAGCGGACCACACAGCATGTCTTCCTAAGACTACGATAACTCCTAGCTGAACCCGTTAAGTGGTTAGATCTTGGGAGGGGAGACCAGCAAATTGAACAAATGGTGGATAGACATGGCCCCCAAAAGTCACCGTGAATCACACACCAAAGTACACGAGGCTCGTGTGACATAAATGCCCCTCCTGTGAGCAAGGGCCAAGGACCCCTCTCACACAGCCAGCAAGAGGTTAGGGAAACCACCGGCTCCTTCTGCAGCACAGTGGAATTCTCCAGGGCGACCGGATGGGCTGGCCGGGATCTCTCAGAGAGGAGCAGGGCTGACAGGCCGGCTGGGAGGGATGTGCCACCTGAGGGACGCTGGGAGTAGGACGGGCGCCGCTGGCCCAAGCCCTCCCCGCCCCCCAATCGCTCAAACACCTTTCCGGGTCTTTTCTGTCACAGAAAATGAGTGGGTGTGCTTCAGCTAAGTCCCCCCACCCCAACTCTTGTCAGTCTACTGAGGGTACCCTCAGGATCCTCCTCCTGCCGGCCTCCTCCTGACCTGGGAACTCACACTGGAGTGAGCTCCACTTTCCTCATCACTGATGAGAAGAGAAAATACTCAAATGTGCCTAGAAACAAATATGCATGTATTACAGCAAAGGCCGGAAAGAGAGGCTGGTTCCCTCCATCTGCTTAAGACAGCAGCGTGGCACGTGGCCTCCTCTCAGTGGTTCGCACCTCCCTCCCTCCGTGGTCCCCTTCCCCGCCTCCCGCAGCACTTCCTGGGGAGCGCCTGCAGTGGGCAGCCAAAACCCATCCACACTCTCGCCAAAACTGCAATTACCAAGCTGCCAGTGCCAAAACCCAGGGCCACTTCTAAAACAGTAGTCTTTAATTTGTACTCTACCTCCAGACTGAGCCACCCTAGAAACAGAAGTGGAAATTTTCCAACCTGGAAATAGTCCTTACGACGCATTCTCTTTGATTACCCAGTTAGGCCAACTTCCCTCACACACATCTAAATTAGGACACAGAACGTGCATGTGGTACAGGATGCAGATACTAAAATTTTACCCGCCCCACAAAACTCCATTCTCAGATGGAACATTTTTGTTTAGCATCTTCCATCACCGAAAGGAAGTCACCACCTCTATTAGAGGGTAACAACTAAAATAGCGACTCTGTGCCCCAAGGACTGAGCCCATATTTCCCTTCTGCAGTGGGATGACTTCACAGATGGGGTCCACTTTTTCTTTTTAAAGAAAAGTGATAAGCAGAACAATGTAAGCTTCAAGGTCAAGGGGAGAGGCAGGCAGCAATGAGTTTAGGAATCTGGCTGAAAATGCTTCCTATAGCTAAGGCTCACAGCTTTCACTTGGAACCCCTTCCATCCGCATCCCTGAGCTCCCGAGAATTAAACTTTAACTTCCACTCTGCATTTGACACACATAACAGCTGTCTCTCTGTCCTTTTAAGGAGAACTGAAGGGAAAAGAGAAAATACCCAAGTTAACTTCTAGAACAAAGTATTAAAAAGAATTAAAATTTCAAACTATGTTCTATAAACTCATTAAAAGTTTGAACCATGGGCCAGAGGGTTAGCTCAGAGGTTCCGGTGCCTGCCTTGCAAGCGCAAGGTCCGGAGTTCAATCCCCGGTAACCACATACAATGCTGGGCGTGGTGGCTCACGCCTGTAATCCCAGCACTCGGGAGGCAGAGACAGGAGGATTGCTGAGTTCAAGGCTTGCCTGGGCTCCATAGTGAGCTCAGAGCCAGCCTGAGCTACAAAGCAAGACCCTGTCTCAAAAAAAAAAAAAAGTTTGAACCAGTCCATGGATGTTTCTAAAGTACATTTTAGGCCCCACCCCAAAAAAGATGACCTATCACAATGAATATTCAGAGAAAAAGTAGTAACAGCAAGAAAAGTACATCTAACTCCCTTTTTTTATACAGGGGGTTTTAGAGACATCACCATCAATATGCATAACGGGGAAATTTTAAACACAGTGACACAGACACAGCGAAACACACAGCAACGGACACAGAGCGACACGGACACACGGCGACACAGTCAGACTGGCGTTAACTGCTGAATATGGCCTCCTTTTATTCATACGCTCCCAACTAGAAGATATCCAGGAATAGGAAAGCCATCAAGAGGGCAAACTTTCTCACAAACGCCGCCAGCCCCCTCTGTGACCCTGGGAATGGACTCTGCAAGGCAAAGGAGGCACAAGGGTGTAGCTCAGCTTTTGCTCCTTAGCACAGAATAACCACTTACTTCTCATGTGCACGAAGTCCGTACTCTCTTTTTCTGTTCTCTCTCCACCCCCGCGACACACACATTTCCATAACATACTGCTTTACATCAAGCTTATTTCTTACTTACCTTGAATGGATCAAGGCAGTGTTTTCACCAGCTACATGGGTCCTTTCTTCGCCTCATACCATTCTTTACATAAATTATAGCTGGTTTCTCAAATCCAATTGTCTAAATATAGCAGCACCTCTGAACTGTTCAGTTACATAACACATGCTCCCTGGTACTTAGCCACCTAATCCTCAGAAGAGAGATTCAAATACTTCTTTAAGAAAGCACCACATCCAGCTTTTGTTTCTGATTTAAAGTAATGCATTGACTTCCACAGAGCTCAAGGTGCTCACTAGTCCCTGGTGATTCAGGAACCCGTTATGGAGTGCTTTGGAAAAAGTAAGCTTCATGGAGACATCCAGGAAAGTCTCTTAACAACCTGGCTCCACATCCTTTCTCCCAGAGAAGGAAGTTCTGTACACAACGGTGGCAGAAAAGCAAGAAGGAAGAAGGGAAAGAACCACACCAAAGCCAACTAATCCACCCTACAGACTGGGGAACCATCCACAGAGTAATTAAAGCCAGAATCTGGGAAAGCCAAGCAAACTTAAAAGAGGTGCAAACAGTCAGTAACAAGAGGAGGAGACTCGTGATTTAATTACTTCCACTATACATGACAATTAAGAATAAATGGTGGAAAACCACAAGACACCAGACAATAAAGAGAAAAAGTTAAATGCTGATTGCCCCTCCTGTTAATGACAGAATTTCTAACACCTGCTATAAGCTACTGTGTAATAAAAAATGAATTGCTCTCCTAGTGAATAAATGAATACATTAATGGAAGCCGAGTTCTTTGGGAACCACATTTAAGCTACTTCACGCCACCAAAGAAACATTCACCAACTAGATGCTTTAATGCACATGTAACGGGATGAGAGTCTGAACCCTTTCGAAGGTTCCAATCGCCTTCTGACAACAAAGCCAGAGACTGTTTATCACCAGACAGGAAATACACTTAATAATTCATTATTTCAAATGCCATCCACTGAATAACAACAAAACAATGAGCATTTTCTCGATCTATTTTGTATGTATCACCCCAAGCACTCAGAACACTACCTGGCCCAGATTGTAGAGTTAAGTGGCAGGGTGGAGTCAGTGTGAGTCTTCCTTCTCCCCATGGCCAAGTTGAATCAAAACCTAACCCATGTACCCAAGAAAACACAAAGAAATGGATTGCTTCACAAAATCTCTACCCCAGAGGAATAAAATCTGAACTTGTATTTTAACAAAAAGAAATGTTATAAAAGCTAGAAAACTTATAAAATGCACACGTGTTCTTAATTTGATCCCTAACACAATGATAGTAAGGTGGCAGCCACACTATAAATTACATTTTGGCTGAAAATTCCCCCCAGAGGTTGATCAACTTTCCCACGCACTGTCCAATTCCTACTGAAAGCCCTTTGTCGAGTACACAGGCAACAGACAAAAATAAAATGACAACAAGACCAACAGGTGGTATCCTAAACTTTCAGACTTTAAGTTCAAAGACAGAACAATTAACAGAGTCTCAAATCAGGGTCCAGCTTCAGTCGCAACAGTGATAGGTACAATCAAGAGTTTATATCAGTTTTTCTCAGCAGAGTGGACAGGCAGAAGTGATGAATTTGTAGTTGCACAAGGTATTCAGATGTACAGCCCTAGTGAATAATATTAAACTATACTGAATTCCCAAATCTGAACCTTGTTAAACGGCCTCAACAGAAATTTGCCTGTACATATGGATAAATACACTGCTTAGATAAAGAACTTACACTAACTAGCAACCTCAAAGAATCATCCCAGGGAAGCAGCAAGGCAAATCTGCCAACTACTATCCCTGAGTGTAGAAAACAGCTGCAACATCAAAAAAGCAAATTATAGAGAAAATTCACATTTGATGCACATTATATGATTTCCACAACAACAACAAATTTGTTTTTCTAATTAAATTAAGGCTCTGGCAAAAAATTAAAATCTGCCCTTAACTATCCATCAGAAAGATGAAAGATAACTCAAAATACCATGTAGAGCCCCAAGTCTTTGAAAATGTAGTGAATATTAATAGCATTTTACAGACTACTCAATAAAGTTAACATTAAATTTATCATTTGAGATCTACAACACTGCATCTATTTTAAGTTTGAAAGTATTACTGTATTACAATAAGCTTTGAAGGAAAGATAGTCAGCATAGCATTAAATTTTTTCTAGATGGGCCAGAGGGTTAGCTCAGTGGTTCCGGTTCCTGCCTCGCAACCGCAAGGACCTGAGTTCGATCCCCAGTAACCACATATAATGCTGGGCGTGGAGACACGCCCACCAACAATCAACATCGCATACCACAATGCCGAATGTGGTGGCTCAAGGCTGTAATCCCAGCACTCGGGAGGTAGAGACAGGAGGATTGCTGAGTTTGCAGCGGCTTACCTGGGCACCATAGTGAGCTCAGGGCCAGCCTGAACTACAAAGAGGCCGTGTCTCAAAAAAAAAATAAAATAAAATCTGGAGAAAATCTGCACAACTACACAAAACTATGTGCTGGCTAGGAAGTTCTCCAACAGCTCCAATCAATATCAAATACTTTATCTATTCAAGGGAAGAAACGCTCATGGATTACTTATTTGGAAAATCAGAGGGACCAGGGATTTAGCTCAGTGGCACTGTACCTGCCTCACCAAGTGCAAGGTCCTGAGTTTGATCCCCAATATGGGTGGCGCAGGGGTGGGGGGCCCCAGACCACAGAGGCCCAAATCAGGTAATCTGCAGTGATTACATCACCTCACCGATCTATTAAAAAAACATGAACTGTGGCCAGGTGTGGTGCTGCATGCCTGTCATCTCAGCACTTGAGAAGCTGAGGCTGGAAGACTGCTGAGACTTCCAGGCCAGCCTGGGCTACAGAGTCTGAGTTCAGAGCCAGCCTGAAGAACATAGCAAGATCCTGTCTCAAAAAACAAAACAGGACTTGCACACTGTGGATAGATGGACTGCATGGCAATGCACCCTTTCCGTGGATGGGAATGCTGTGCCAAATCTCAACAGAGCTTTTTTTTTTTTTATTAAAAACGCAGCACTCAGCATACATTACTACACCACTCAAACATCACTTACTGAGCAAAATTAATGGGGAATTACTGGACATCTTTCTCTTGCATTTACTTTCCAGCATCATTTTAAGGGCTGACCACTACTATAAAAGTGACTTTCACAGCCACCCTTGGAAATGATAAAAATCACTACTCACCCCCTTAAAACATAAGCAAACTGCACCGAACTAGCTGAGGGCACTAAAAGAATGGTTACAAGATCCACCCCATAGGAACCACAGCACGGGACTTAAAACTCTGTGGCTATTCTACAAAGAAAAGGTGCTCCCAGGTCAATCTTAAGAGCAGTGTGCTCTCTAAGAACAAATCTCTTATGAGACAAGTTGAAGGCACTGAAGCTATTCTCCAATTATTAATTGCTTTGTTTTTAATCTAAGGATTCACCACTGGCTTTTCCTTGTCTGGCTGGCTTATACTCTTGTGATCATGATGCCAAGATCAATGCGCATTAGTCTAAACAGTCTGATCTTACCCAGATCCTGCTTCTGTCAAAGATAACTAAAGAGCCACATTAACTCAAAGAACATCTGCTAAATGTTGGAGGGCACAGTGACAGGCTAGCAGGCTTCCCCCTCCTCCCCTCAATGGAACCATCTGTACCCCAAGTCTCTTTGATGTACAATGATGTAATCTGATACCAAGAGACAATCATATTTTCAGTGTACATCCAACTCTTTAATGTACCCTCGATCCAGTCCGAGGAGCTTTTAACATGACAGTCATCATGTCTGAATTCCACCAATAGTGTAACACCCACCAAAATTGTGGGACCCACCGAGTTCCATGTGACGAGAATTTAATGACGCCCTTACTTAGAACTGCATTGGAGAGATCCCAGAAATCACAAAAGAAAAGTTAACAACACTCTTTCATTAACTTCTAAACTAGGAACTCAAAGGGGAGGCAGCCGTTCACCACAGTTCACCACAGCAACCATCACAGCCGTACTTCAAGGGACGTGGCCACGGCATCTTAAATCAACGCCCCTCCAGCGTGGTCGTGCCCAGGCAAGCTCATCTTCCCACACTCTCCTACAGTGTGCTTGTGGAGCAGTAGCCCAGCAATGTGGAAGGCGCTGGCTTCTACCTCCAATCAAGAGAGCAAACACTAACTAGTCCTATAATTGCAGTTAACTAGGAAAAACGATGGGACATTCCATGAATTTTAAAGTTACCCACAAACTAAAGCTTATCAAAAAGATTGTCAAGAAAGGAAGTGTATACTTTGACCCATTCGTTCCTTTTCTCTGTAAGACATCTTAAATACAAAGACACATTAAGAAGCCTTGAGGGTTTTCAGTAGCTACTTTTAATAGCAGATAATCAGAGCAAGCCCCGTGACAGCCCAACCACAGGCACTGAGAGACTACCGCGCAGAGGCTGAACTGGACATGCCGGTGGACGACAGGCCCAGAAGGGACATCGTTGCCCAGCAGAGTCACCACAGCTCTCGAGAGGCCAGATGCTTTCATTCAGCTGTACTGCAGAAGAACACATACCTAATTACAAGGAACATCACTCTAAGTATTCTAAAACAAACCTGAGAAAAACACTACATGCATCATCTTTGGGGCTTTCATAGAATTCTTTTGGTTCCTTTTTTGGTATTTCACTCTGCTATTTAAAAAAACTGATAATGCAAAATATTCATCACTGCTACAAATGCTACTACTTCTTAAGCAGAATTTCTGAACATTCTAAGATGAATCCAAATTACTCTTCAAAGTCAAGCATAAAATTGGGTGTCAAACTCCGCCACATAATACTTTTCTTTCTGCTCTGAGCCTTTCCCAGCACTGAGCATTCTCCCATATACTTAGCTTCAATTATTTAAACGTTTATTGAGTACTGATTGACACAGGTCCTGCGTGGCTCTGCCCGTGCCAGAGCACCACTCCAGCTCGCCTCTTCCTTCAATCCAATTGTTCATCTCCATTTACTAGAGAATAAATCCTCTATGTTCACACAGGCTTTTGTGATGATCAAACACGGAGCCCAGGCAAGGAAATGAGGCAAGTCTTGCTACAGTACTGTTGGATGCTGAAAGGAGGCCGGCTCGGGAGGAGCAAGCAAGGTTTCGGGCCTAGAAGCAGGAGTCGGCCCCAGGGACAGTCTGCTCCCTTACCTGCTGTGTGTGTAGAGAAGCTGAAAGTGCCTTGTGTACTAGTGGTAAGGAAACTACCTATGCATTCAGCTTCTTCCATTCCTCGGTCAAAAAGTGCAACAGTGGAAAAGAACATCCTAGAGGAAGGAACACTCACGGAGACAGATGCATATAACAAAGAGAAGACATGGGTATGGAAAAGTGTTGCTACTTCTGCATGAATGTTTTAGACTTTTCCATCAAACAGGGAAGGATCTCAAAAGTGCACAGAAGAAACCATCAAAAACTTTTACATAACAGTGATAATAACACTTTTCTCACAACAGAGGCAGGAAGGAGAGCGTGGGTAGAGAAGAAAAAAAAACTCCCTTTTGAAAATAGTCTCCTTTGTTTGGCCTTTTTTTAAAAGAGGTAAACGTCACTGGACGCATGAAGTAATTGACACACACACACATACACACACACAGTTTCCTGCCTCAAAGTGGTCCAGATTTTAAGCATTAACTCCGTGGAGACAGACACGCCTGCCATACGCTGCTAGGCAGCCAATGCCAACTAACAACTCTAGAGGACTCAAGGTTCAAGGCAAGGCTAGTACAGTGACCAGCTTACATTACATACATACACACACACACGCACGCACGCACACACACAGCTCACCAACTACCAAACAATATACTTTTCTGACCCACAAGAAGCCAAGACTGGGTGGGTTTTTTTAAAAGGAAAGAAAACATTATGTCAGCATTTCATGAGTTTTCCCAATATACACACATAGAAAGGGAGATAAACTTTGTAATCCCGGGGTTGGCACATCTACCCGAGCAGTCGAAACTACCTTTTGTAAACCAGCACAAACAATACTGACTGGCCTAACTACAAGGTCATGGAAACAGGTAAAACACACACTCAACTAATGAAAAACAAAATATCCATCGTCTTAGACTCACACTGAGCCTCAGAGACCCAGCGGACAGATTTACCTGCTTTGTGGCCTTCTGGTCAGCTTTCTTCAATTATAAAAATAAACAGAAGCACGTAAGTAATGAAAAAGGTACATCCAACAGTTGGGCAAGGGCTTCCTCGGCAGAAATTAGTTCTTGTTCAATAAGAATTTTAGCACTATGCCAAAAAATTAAAATCTTATCTATACTATGGAACAGATGACCCTAGAATCTGAAATATATACAAGAAGAATGATTATAAGCAACAAAAAAAATCATTTTTTTCTTCACATAACATACGGAACCATTCCAAATAGACCTCCGTCTGGTAGAAGCCATTTGTGAAAGAAGTTCTTCAATCTCAACTGCACATTAGAATTAACCAAACATATAAGGAATACATAATCCTGAATGTGTTAAAATGCATAACTATATGCCCCAAATTTTAAAACATAACCCTGAATTTTACCTCAAACCAATGCTGACTTAGAACACTGAAGGCTATGTCTGTAACAAGCATCAGAGACTGGTCTTCACCAGGAGGAAATCACTGCAACATTCTTTCCCTGGGCAAAATGGTTTCCGTAAGAACCACCTCATTATCTGTCATCATACACAAGTATTTACAAATGTTGTTTAACATGTGTTTCTGCAATGTGTACAACATTCTAATCCAGAGGTGGCGAGCACTGAGTTTGACAAGAGCAGTTCACTCTAAAATTTCAAAGGCCAAGACTATATAATTTGATTGCTGTCCTTTAAAATGAACAGTACCACAAAGAATGTTTGGACATCATCAATTATTTCTCACACAGACAGCTTAACACACTGAATTTGGAGCTGTACTTCTTAGCACAACCACTCCCAGAGGGGAACTCTGTCTCCCCGGCTCCTGGTTTTCAGCCTCAGGGATGGAAGCCTAGCTACCTGGATTGTGGGACAGCCACCGGTACCACAGGAAGAGGACATACAGGACTGTTCCAACACACATGCACAGACAGGTGGGCAGCAAAGACAAGTGAGGAAGGTGGGGAGGGCACAGTCTTTGGCACAGTCCTGCAGCACAGGCGGAACTGTAGAAGGACGGGGAAAAGACCTCAGGGAAAGAAAAACGGTGTCCTGGGCCGGAGGGTTAGCTCAGAGGTTCTGGTGCCTGCCTTGCAAGCACAAGCCCACCAGCAATCAATGCCACATACCACAGTGCCAGGCGTGGTGGCTCCCGCCTGTCATCCCAGCACTCAGGAGGCAGAGACAGGAGGATTGCTGAGTTCAAGGCTTGCCTGGACTGCATAGTGAGCTCAGAGCCAGCCTGTATAAAGCAAGACCGTGTCTCAAAAAAAAAAAAAAAAAAAAGAAAAGAAAAAACGGTGTCCCAACACAAAGGAAGAGGGCAGATCTTCTTAAAAACAAGCCAACGTGTGAAAAGCTTAGCTGTACGCATCTGCTGCAAGCAACATGAGCCTGACATTTCTAAAAGTCATTTTCACAATCAGAGGTATGGACAGTTTAGAAACCCCAGTGTCCCCTCCAGCTCTACCAATCAAAGGTGCACTAGCTTTCAATTACCTTTTATAACATCAAGAGAGGAAAAGGACTGATAAGGGTTTAATAATCTGTATCAAGAGGAAACCCCACTGGTTTAATTCCACTAATTTTTGAAAACTGGGCCAGTGAAAATAAATTAATAGCAATATTCATGAGCCTAAGCAATACTGTATACAATTACATTCCAGTTCTCTAAATGGCAGTCCACTTGATCAGTGTCTGCCCTCTTAGTCCATGATTCTTACTGGTACTATATATTGTTATTTAATGCAAAATTTCAAAAACCTTTCCTCTCCCTTCAGTGGCAGGCTCTCTCACACATTACACCAGTGACTATATGAGGCACACAGAACACTAAGGATCCTGTTGAGGGGCCCTTCCATAAACAAATCCTATCTGACCCCATAGTAGCCAAACCTGGAATTCTAAAGGCCAATGGCAACGAAGAAAAAGGGACAGCCCTCAATCAAAGGCCTGGAGGTGGAGGTGGAGATGAGTATATAAATGAAGCCAGGCCCAAACCAGCCTGAGAACTAAGAGAAGGGTCAGAGAAATGGTACTGAAAATAGAACAGTGTTATTATCTTCAAGGCAAATGTCCCCATACACTCAATACATATGTATATCCTGAAAAATCTTTACAGAAACAGTTATCAGGAAACATTCGAGTTACTCCATTTAAAAAAAAAAAAAATCAAGAAAGGTTCAGGTTTCTACTGTTACCTAAGCACTTGCGCTCACATGCACACACATGCCCACACACACACACACACACACACACACAGTGATTACAAGGTCAAATTTTCTTCCCTTCTGCAACATACTGAAGATGCCCCTCCAGAGCCACGATCTGTTAATGTTTGATTTATTGTGATTAAGCAACACAGTGTAGAGGTTCTAATTAGAGAAGGCTGCCGTGTCTTCACGCTGTCAGATCGATTGCTGTCTCCACGTCCACACACACTCAGACGTGCTCGAGGAGCACCCCTCCACATCCACAGCAAGCTTTCCTTTCGGGCTATGAGCTGTAGCACACTAACTCACTGTTTAAAAGATTGGCCCGTTGTTCTGCTGTGTGTGTGCCTCCTCCACTCGTAACTACAGACAGGCTGGGGACAGGATGGTCATTTTTATGAGCTACCACCTCGTGTTTTCCTTGGGCCAAGACACCCTGCCATTCCCTGCTATGGTGACAACTTTGAACTTTTTTTTTTTTTTTTGAGACAGGGTCTTGCTTTGTAGTTCAGGCTAGCTCTGAGCTCACTATGTAGCCCAGGCAAGCCTCGAACTCAGCAATCTTCCTGCCTCTGCCTCCCGAGTGCTAGGATTACAGGCGTGAGCCACCGCACCCGGCCTTTTTTTTTTTTTTTTTTTTTTGAGATAGGGTCTTGCTTTGTAGTTCAGGCTGGCCCTGCGCTCACTATGGAACTCAGGCAAGTCTCAAACTCAGCAATCCTCCCGCCTCTGCCTCCCGAGTACTAGGATTACAGGCATGAGCCACTATGCCTGGCACTGTGCTATGTGGTACTGATTGCTGGTGAGCGTGAGTCACCATGCCCAGTATTGTTGGTTACCAGGGATCGAACCAGGACCCTGTGCTTGCTAGACAGGTACCTGAACCACTGAGCTAAATCTCCAGCCCAGGTTTTGCTTTTATAAAAAGTAGGGACCTGTAATCCCAGCACTAGGGAGCCAAAGGCAGGAGGATTGTCACAAGTTTAAGGCTAGCCTTGGCTACATAGGGAATTCAAAATCAGCATGTCTCAGGGCTAGAGATTTAGCCCAGTGGTTCCAGTGCCTGCCTAGCAAGCCCAAGGTCCCTGGTTCAAAATCCCTGGTGACTCACACCCACTAGCACTCAGTACCGCACACCACAATGATGGGTGTGGTGGCTCACACCTGAAATCCCAGGACTCTGGGAGGCAGAGGCAGGAGGATTGCTATATAATGAGCTCAGGGCCAGCCTGAACTACAAAGGGAGACCCTGTCTAAAAAAGAATAGAAAACAAGGACCAGAGCTTTAGCTCAGTGGTTCTGGCACCTGCCTAGTAAGTGCAAGGTCCTGCGTTCAATACCCCAGTAACTACATGCAACAATACCAGGCTTGGTGACTCACACCTACCAGCAATCAGTACCACATACCACAATGCCAGGTGTGGCAGCTCATGCCTGTAATCCAAGCATTCAGGAGGCAGAAGCATAAGATTGCCGAGTTCGAGGCTTGCCTGGGCTATATAGTGAGCTCAGGGCCAACCTGAACTACAAAGTGAGACCCTGTCTCAAAAAAAAGAAAAAAAAAAAAAAGATCAGCATGTCTCAATAAACAGAAAACAAACTAACAAACAAAAACCAAGTAGGGAGTTAGATGTAGAGCCACTACTTATTTCACAAATTAATCAATTAGAAAATTTCACAAGTAATTTTGCCAGGCAATGAAGTTTTCTGCCTAATTAAAACTTAATTAATTGCAAGAACCAATAAATCTGTTATAGAACTTCTTAAAGTCCTATTTTGAAAACAATGTTGGAAGCATTCACTCCTCTTAAGGCAGGAAAGAGGACAACTGGGGGAGTTAAATTTTTTTTTTCTTGAGAAAGCTTTTGATGTCACCTTCCAACTACTAAATGACAGATCTCTGCCAGGTTTGCATCTTTTAGCTGATTCACCAAAAATGGTGACTGCACAGAAAAGTCTCTCACTACACAATTTCCATTACTCATGCTGTAGTGTTCAAAATGCTGGGTTAATTACCTTATTTTATACTCTCTTGCTTTTAATGTATTAAGATGACCAATTTTTGAAATATGCGCTGTCCCTTTAATAAACACCAGGCACCTATCTGTCACTCTGTGCCATATCTAATCGTATTTCTGCTAGAAGAAAAATGTACTTAAAGAATTCACATTATTAGAGGATAAACTGAAAGGGAGGGGGACCCACACCCTGACACCATACTTCCTCCGGTAATTCGGTCCTGACCACTGTGTTGTATCAAGCCCTGGCCACACAAGTGGATCCACTTAACCATTCCGGTGCTGGCGCAGGATGTGGACTTGGTGGTATTAATGAGCACAGAGCTTAAAATGTAACCTCACCAGACCAAATAACCTCCTGGCCACACAAGTAGAAAATAATTAAAACAAGCACGATTCCAATTTAGCTTTGTAACCAGATGGGGAATGAAAAAGCAGACAAAGACTCATTTTGTGAATAACCTGGGGAACGGCCCCTATAGTTTCTTTATAAAGTTACAGCCTGAGTTGTGAAATCAAAGAAGAAAGGGGAATACAAAGGTTCCTACAAGGATTTCAAGCTGCAGGAACACATCTAGACCAAACTCCCTGGGTCACAACCAGAGAACATCCCTACTGGCTCCTTACATAAATACCAAGTTTAATTACAGCAAAACCCAGAAACCTGTGAAAATTAAGGAAGGTCAAGAGTCTGCTGAACACTATTTCTATGTCTAGCACTGAACATAAGAGAAACATACAGAGCAATTCATGTCATGAGGGTAGATCTTTGGACATAATGCTGAGTGAAGTATGTCAAAGAAGATTAAATACACAGTTTCTCTTACATGAGACGCAAAATGTAACTAATTTAAAGAACAAAATAAAGAGACACCAGAACATGAGGAGACAGGCTTTGTGGAGATGGAGGGGATATGGGGAAAGCGGCGGGTAGGACACGGAAGAACAAAAATAGTCACCGTGTGATATGTGTATGTGTCAACTCCCTGAGAGGAACACAATTACTATCCAGGGCAAAAATACTAATGAAAGATGTAAAAAAGGTAAATTTTAGACTGCGAAATTATAAACAGATGCATGAAAACTCTACACAGATTTCACAACAGAAAATGTTCTTGCAGGCTCCCACGCACGCTCTCAGTCCTTTCACTTCCTCCCAAGAAGCGTGAGGACAGCTCACGAGTGGAGAAGCAAAGAGAACAATGTAAGACACACACCAAGAGCCTTACGGTTGCACAGAACTCTGACATCATTCTGGACACACCAAGACAGAACTTCATGCGGCTGCCGTGACCTTCGCAGACTACCAGAGCACAAGGCCTAACCTGCTTGTTAAAGAAAAAGGGCCTGGGGCCGGAGGGGTTAGCTCAGT
>PVIC010041384.1:0-16244 GCA_004025085.1 Thryonomys swinderianus
CCTTCCTTCCTTCCTTCCTTCCTTCCTTCCTTCCTTCCTTCCTTCCTTCCTTCCTTCCTTCCTTCCTTCCTTCCTCCTTCCTTCCTTCTAAAATGGAGCACAACCCTTTCTGGAATTGGGAGATTTTATGCTTTCAGTCAAGTTTTCTTAAGCCACCACACAAATTTCCTTTTTCTTCCCAGCTTCAAGAACTTCACAACACAGTACCAGGAGTGATGGCTCATGCCTGTAATCCCAGCACTCAGGAGGCAGAGGCAGGGGGATTGCTGAGTTTGAGGCTTGCCTGGGCTACATAGGGAGCTCAGGGCCACTGTAGCCTACAAAGTGAGACCCTGTCTCAAAACAAACCAAACCAAACCAAACCAAACCAAAACAAAACAAAACAAAAAGCAGAACTTTACAACAAAATAGAATCACCAACAGGTATGTCTGATAACAGCACAATATTTTTTGAGTATAGTTGCTACTGATGATATCTGACAATGTGCTGGATTGGAATTCTGAGGATCTGAATCTTGTGAACCTGAGCAAGTAGTGAAAATGTTAATTAGATAAGACTTACCTTATAGGCTTATTGTGATGATAAAATATGATAATACACAATAAAGTACATTATAGATTAGAAAGTATAATAGTATCAGCTATAGTAATAATTCCAGAATACTATTACAATGACTTTAAACTTTCATATATAGTTTGTCCACTTTTTTATTTCTCTTGGTATTCTAGGTTCAGAACCCAAAACATTTTGTAGTTTGACACTCATGTACTTTTCTCTGTAATTCCAGCTCTGACTTTATTATTTCGTAGGTTATACAACTGTCAATCCATTAAGCTTTCTCTTGATTTCTTAAATAATACAGGAATTAGAATATCATATTCCCTTTCTTATGAAGTAGGTACAGCTAGTAGTTCATTTCTAAGATCTCTTGTACTCTTCTCTTCTGTCACATCTAGATGAAACTTATAGCATTATAATGGCAGAGGTTAGCAGAAATACAACTCAATTCAGTGTCTTCACTTCCAGACATAAAAATTGAAACCTAAAGATAGTGTGTTAAAGGCTGGAGGCAACGGGCAGGCAGTTCCAGACCCGGAATAGATCTGAAGGCTCTTGTCCTTTCCTGTGCTCTCTGATCTTCTCAGTGCCTCACATGTGAGAATTCTCATATGGAATCTGGAATCCTGACTGTAGCTTTACACCGAATTTTCCCTTTGCAATGTTATTTTACTGTCACCTCTATGTAACTTCCTACTCTTTTGAGTTAATTCCAATAAAATTATTCATTCTTAAGCGGCAGGTGCTGGCTTGGGATGAGGTATTGTGCAATTATGCTATTGAGAAAAAATAAAGCAGTTTTCAAAACAGTTTTTGTGCGTGTGCTTCGAGGAATCATACCCTGTTTATCACGTGTGCTAAGCGTGTGTATTAGCACCGAGCCACACCATCAGCCCCTGTTTTAGGTGGAGCGTTTATTCCTCCGCATGTGAATCCTCTTCCTGCTCTGATACAGCCTTACTTCTAACTCAAGACAAGTCCCTGCACTCTTTCTGTTTGGGGTTCTTGCTTGATCTACGGCCCTAGTTAGTCCTCTTCATCTCCGACCAGTATAAAAGCCTCCGTGTCTCATCGGGGCTAGTGCAAAAGACTCATCATCATTTACATTTCCACAGTCTCCTCTAAGTAATCTACTTCGTATCAACTTGCCACAAAATATTTCCTTCTATTGTACCATATTAAATTTTATATTTTATTTGTTCCTTATGTACTTCAGTTACTCAAATTTTGGGGATATATGATAATGAGAGTGAGTGTAGTGACCTTAATAACAGAGACTATTTATTGTACACTTTTCATGTTTGGGTTGCGTTCAAGCTTCATAATAATCCTACAAGGTAGATATTATTTTAAGTCTTTTGCCTAAAGGAGAAAATGGGAGTATGCAATCAAGTTATTCAATATAGAAGACCCAGTGCTAGAATTAGTATCAGATAGTGTTGAATGAAATGTTATTTGTATAAATGATTTAAAACATTATTAAGGAAGGAAAAAAAGTTCTATTCAAATTTGTAACCTATTAGTATTCCAGTGCTTACAAAAGTAATCAAATTTGCCAGGTGTGGTGGCTCACGCCTGTAATCCCAGCACTCAGGAGGCAAAGCGAGATCCTGTCTCAAAAAAAGTAATCAAATTAGAAAAAAAATATTATTTAGTGAATTATTAAAAGAAAGGCCAAATGTACTCTTCAACAGGAAATAATTCGAGTTCAATTTATATTTTTATTCAGTTTATTTATTTATTTGTGCTGAAGATTAAACTCAGGACCTTGTACTTTCAAGTCAGGGATAGTATCACTGAGCTAAATCCCTGGGCCTGTAATTTTCCTTTTTAAAATAAATAAGTGAAACTCATTAGAAATTAAGAGTTTTCAAAGCAGATTTTAAAATAATATTTTAGAGGGAAGGGCTGGTAAAAAGTGATACATTAATAATGTCATATACTTTACCTGTTAAAAATAATTTTTCTTAGATCACAACTGTTAGTCATTTGCATATTGTGTGTAGCTATATTCACTTTACAGTGGCACAGTTGAATAAAAGACTTACACCTTGTAGATGACTTCTTTTTATATATCATTACACTTGGTGAAAATGCACAAAGCTAAATGTTCATAAACAACCAAGATTGTGTTTACATTTTAGGGCACATGCAGAGTAAGAGTATGCATCTTTATCTACATTCTAGAGGAAAAGAAAATGCACAAAGCACAGAAGGGCTTGATCAACTTCACAAAAATTGTGAAATCCTATTCATCACAACCTAGTTATCTGAAACTGTATATAGTGGATGCTTTCCCAACTGCAGTATGTAACTCAAGGGATATTTGTGTATGCCTTTATTTCTGGCTATTTGTAAAATCCCATGGATTTAAATAACGTTTTCTTCCCTTAGCTTCCTTGAATAAGAACAAGACTTTTAAGCTTTGGGAAATAGCTGTGTATTCAATTAAATATTATAACATCTGCATGTTCTTTTGCTACTTAAATTCAAGTATTTTTAATTATTTCTGAAAATGGAACACTTGAACACAATTTTCTCGGTGTGCACATTTGTTAGATTGGTGGTTAACAGCATTGATGTGTATTTCAGATAATATACAACGTGTTCCTGCTGTTAACTCACAGCATAGAACCTTTTTGAGTGATGTTTCATTGTCACTAGATCTTATATATTTCTCAATACATTTCTTGTATGGTTTATTAATCAAGTCATCTCTTTGTTCATATATTCAAATGAACTATAGAGGTTATTAACTTGCCCTTGGCAAATAGATTTATTTTTCTAAGATAAATGCTTTTATAAATTTAATGTGTGACAGTTTTATTACAAATTGTAAATAGAATGCCCTGCCAGACTTTTATGATAGCCATCGCTAACTCATTTGGGTCCTTATTACATTTCAAGCCTTCATGTTCGTGGATATTTTCTTTTTAATCTCTACCATATCTATTTTAGGATGTTGTCAGTTTTAAATTTTAATGTTGGGCTTATATAATTAGCTCTTTAAATAGTAACCAAATCTTTTGCAATTTGATTATGCTAGCAAACATTAATCTTAATACTGTATCCATAGTTGTAGTAGTTTTATCCTCTTTCCATTCCAATATATTTTATTCTTCCTTCCAGCTAGAGAATTATAGTCATTGGTAAATTTTATAAATTCACTTTTAATAATAATTATTTTAGATTTCACTGGACTAGCATATTTCTTTTCTTATTTATGAAAAAAAGTTGCAGTCCAATGTCTAACAATCCTTGATAATCAAAAATATCCTTAATTGTAAAAATGAAAGCTTTCATAAGAATGAATGATCTCTTGGTATTCTGCACCCAAAGAACTGGTTTCTCACTATTCATACCTCACACTTTTACGGTCCCTGAGGCTTATCTCCCCAAGCTGGTCTTGGGATTCGGTGAGATTTTCTGTGCAAAGTTCTAAAAACACAACCTGAAACTTACCAGGGGTCGAACACATATTACTAATTACCATCAAGAAAATGTTATAAGCTACTTACTGGAATTATATTCTATACTATACTATACTATACTATACTATACTATACTATACTATACTATACTATACTATACTATACTATAATATATTAGCCAAACTTGACTGACAACAAAACAGCCCAGCCCAGGTGGCTCATGCAACCTGAATGTATTTGTCACATTTACAGAGGACAGAAATGCAAACTTCAGATGGTGGTCAGTTCATTTTCTGGTGAGACTTCTCGTCCTTGCTTGTAGAGGGCCAGGCTGTTGTTGTGTCCTCACATGGCTACATGTATGTTCCTGCACGGAAAGAGGAAGGGTGCCGTCTTTCCTTCATCTTGTGAGGACATTCATCCCAATGTATTGTGTTCACACCTCATGCTTGTGCAAATCTAATTAGCTTCCTCAAAGCCCTGTCTCACTGGCTTGGAATACAGCATATGAATTTCCAAGACATAATTCATTATATACCACAAATTATTTTTTTATAACTTTCTCCCTTCTCAGTTGAATGTAATGGATTTAAAGATATAAATTTCATGTACATTTCTTCTACAGTCTACTGACTGGTAAAACAACATGAAATTTTTAATCTCTATGTAATGAGCAAGCCTGGAATAATACAGTGATATACAAATATATAAAATTTTCATACACTTTAACCTAGACTTTTGGTCCTCCATAATATCAGTCATTTTTGGCACAGAGATGAAGCTAAATATGTTGAATATTTAGCTTCATGGAAAAGCCTTCTTGAAATAGAGATTTACCAGTGATAACCTCCCAGTTCTTTTTTTTTTTTTTTTTTGCTTTTGAGACAGGGTCTCGCTTTGTAGTTCAGGCTGGCCCTGAGCTCACTATGGTGCCCAGGCAAGCCGCCGCGAACTCAGCAATCCTACTGTCCCTGCCTCCCAAGTGCTGGGATTACAGGCGTGAGCTACCACATCAGGCATTGTGGTATGCGGTGTTGATTGTTGGTGGGCGTGTCTCCACGCCCAGCATTGTATGTGGTTACCGGGGATCGAACTCAGGACCTTGCACTTGCAAGGCAGGCGCCGGAACCACTGAGCTAACCCTCTGGCCCAACCTCTCAGTTCTTTTGCTATGTTTGTTTGTTTCTCATTCTTACTATTTCAGGACAAGGACTGGCTGTGTGGTCCAGGTTGACTTTGAATTTGGATGATCCTTCTGCTTTAGTCTCCTCAGTGCTAGGAAACTCTTTCTCCCCTTGTTTTCATGACATCCTTACTCATTCTTTCTGAAATGTTTGATCTGGTATGAGTATAAAATACCCACATACCACATATACCACAAAACCATTAGTTTCTGGAGAGTTGGCCATAGTTTATGTATTTGTGTGTGTTACTGACATGTGGTACTTTTACCTATCCTGTGCACATACCTAATCAGTTACAGTTGATTGAAAATTAACACGGATTGATATAACAGCTTGAATAAATGTCTGTGAATCCATAAATGTAACAAACAAAAGTATCTTTCATATAACATAAAAGAAAAAAATAATGCTTAAAATTATCCCTTTTATTCAAAGGACAATGATTTCAAGTTTTCATGCAGCAATAGGATTTAAAGAAAATTGATGTACAGCTCAGATTTTTGCCTGTGTTCAAAACATCAAAATCAATTTAATATTTAGGTATAAGTTCTTCCCATATTTGAAAATTGACACAACGAATTAACCTACATAAGACTGTCATAGAGTCTATAGGGTGTGATTGATATTTTGTCCTCTATTTCACATCAAGACTGAAAGGAAAGAAGTCAAACTGTAGATGAAGTTAGATGATCAAAGACAGTGATATGGATGTGGAAAGAAATTCTTTGCACTACAGTTAGAAAAGGCAGCTGTTGGGTTTCACAGAATCTCTTCCCTTCCATGTGGTTGAAAATGGAATTGACTTCAAATTGCTGAAGGACTTGAAGAGTGGCCTTCACTGGAGTCAGGTTGTGTCTTAGAGGGCTCGGAGGTTTCTGATGTTTTTCTTGTGTGAACATTGAAGTAGTAGTTCAAGGAACCTCAATGGCATGCAAATACTTCAGCTCTGTTGGCTGATGAACAGATTTAAGACAGCTCCACCCTTTAAGTACATATGCTTTTCTCTGTCTAGAACTGTAGTACTCATCAACATTTTTCATTGCCACAGATACAGTAGACATTGTTTAGATGCATGGTACATTTCCATAGAAAACCTTAACTTACATGCTGCTGCAGTGATAAATTTTGTCTCCCAGTTTTCTAAAATCTCCCAACTCTGGTGACGAGACCATGCTCTCATAATAGACCACGACAGAGCAAAGTAGAGTTATGCTGTGATTGAGAACATTGTCCGATATGTGAGATTCCTCTCTTCCTCATCTCATTTTTAATAATTTCCACTCATTGTTCTTAGTAAATTTTAGAGTTGTATTATGTTCAGCATTTTATTTGAGCTTCATTTGTACTAATACACCATTCAAAGATGTTGAATAAATGAATAAATTAATCATGAGTAAATGAATTAGCCTTTAAAGTGTAGATAGAAAGAAAGGCAAAAAGGAAGAAAGGAAGAATAATAGCATTAATTTAATTAATAGTCTATATGGGTAATGAAACCAAACAATACTGCATTTAGAGCATAGAAATTTAGATGATAGTCCCATGTGTGATATTGACTTGAAGCTTACAAACCTTAATCAAGTGATTTGCCTCAGAGCTAGCAGCTTCAGTTTCATAATAATGAGATGAAAATATCAGCAACTTACCTGCAGGTTTACAAGATTTTTTAATCTTCTTGAATTGGGAATGTCTTTGAAACACTACACTATATAAAATGGAATGAAAATGTCTTTTATTATTATGTGTCAAGATTAGCCTCTATATCTGGCCCCTGTCTCAACATTCTAAATAATGTTTGTGTGTATTATTTAAAATAAGATTATTTACTTATATCAACATGAGAATAAACCAGTTATTTGAATATGAAAAAACTGATACTAGAAAGGAGAAAAGCTGATTATGATTAAGTGACAGAAAGAAATGTGTTTGAATTGTGTTCCCCTTTGTTGCCTCCAAGAATTATTACCTAACACAAAGATTAGTGTTATTAACTTAAAATTTGAATTTAACCATCACTTCTCGGTAACTTCTACCTTTCCATAATCTAATAAGGACTTATTATCAGAAAACAAAAAGAATTTTGAAATATTCTCAGACAAATGCTAAGCATGTGAGTGCTAAAAGTAGCATTTCCATTTCTGTAAGGACCTTGTATTCACCATAGATTTATACATGTTTAAAAATATATTATGTTTAAGTTAATGGTATCTGTCATTACAGAATTTGTACAATGTAATCAATGAAGTAAATGAGTGAGTTGATTTATAGTATTAATATAGCAGAATCTCTCATCCTCTTTTCTAGGTTTTCCAACATGACTATATATAGAGCGAGTGCTAAGACATGTTAGCTTTAAAACATAAAGACAGAATGCACATATAGGCACCCTTCCTCCTCTCTCTCTCTCCCTCTCTCTCTCTCTGTCTCTCTCTCTCTCTTGCACACACACACACACAAACACACACACACACACACACACATCTATAAGCACTTCCACAAACATTCTAAACCTTTATTCCATTGGGATGAACTACTCCAGGTCCATATGTAGTTATAAAATCAAACTCAATAAATATTGCCTCTTAAAATATGTCCACTAATGAGGGGAAAGAATAAATATGATTCAGAATGAAAAAGAAATAGCACATATATAAGGGATGGGGGATTGTGGGTAGGTAAGGATATGGGTGAAAATGAGAATTAAATTCTGTCATATATTGATACAAATTCCCCAATGTTGAGTGTGATTGTGAACTGTATATAAAATGTACCAATAAAGAATTTAATTAAAATATATATATTTAAAGTAACTTGCTTGTCTCCAAAGGCAGCTCTGCCTAAAAACTTTATCAGAATTTCTTTATTAATCTGCCATTGTGATTAGTTTTCTTCCTTTAAAATTAAAATATACTTCATACCTCCACATTCCTAATAATTATATTTATCACTCTAAACACTCTATAAATAAAATGTACATGCAACATAATCATATAAAATAGTATATTTATGGTGAACTCAGATCAAAATGACAATCATGAATAGAGGTTTTAAATTAAATGTTTTGATATAGTCAAGTTAATTGGCATTTGAAAGCCGTGTAGTATCAGCCATACTCATTTGTATTTTTGTGCCTTTGAAAGACCATTTCTTTACCTCAACTTAGTATTCATAGAACTCACACAATGTGTGTGAGAAAGCAAGAGTTCCATTTATGGAATTCCAGCCAAGGAATTTTTAAAAATTATTTTTATAATTTGAAATTTAATTTTTAAACAAGTTTTCTACAGATAAGAGGAAACAGCTCATTGCTTCTGCTATGGATCTTAATAGAGTTATGAGATACCATTGAAGTTGCAATCATTGGAAACACACTTTTGAGGCATTGACTCTCACAGGCAGGTCATTTTATTTGTATTTTACATTTTTATTTACATTTTATTTTACATTTTTCATATGTTTTGTGCTGCTGTAACAGAGCACCAAAGATTGAAGTAATCTTTACTGAACAGAAATTTATTCCTCATACTTACGGAGGTTGACAAGTCCAAAGTCATGGTTTTGACATCAAGCAAAGATCTTATTGCTAGATCATATCATGGTAGAAAGCAACACGTAGTTTGAAATGATACACAGAGAAGAGAGACCAGAGAGAGAGGACAGAACATGTCTTTTTATACTCCCACCCACGGAAGGTGGAGTTTTTCTTTGTCTAATGGGTTTTTAAAGATCACAGCTCTTAATGCCATTAAAGAGAGATTAAATATTAACTCAAGTTTTGGAAAAGACAAATTCAAGTCATGGGGAGGCAGTAATATGGATTAACTTTTTGTCCATGTTGCTGTATATTTATATTTGTATAGATTATATCCTCTTGGGCTTTCACCTAACTATAAAAATAAAATAATTCACATAAGTAGATCATAGCCTGAGGGCTATGAGACAATATGAAAACAATCCTACAAGTAAAATTTACAGCTGTCAATTCTGAATCAAGAAAACAGAGCTGGTCCAAATAAAAAATCTAATATCAAACCTCAAACTTCTAGAAAAAGAAAAGCAAGTCACACTCAAAGCTCAGTCAAGGAGGCAAAATAAAAAAAGCAGAGCAAAAAATAATGTAATAGAGACTAAAAATGATACAAAGAATCAGTGAATCCTTACAATTTCAAATGAAGAACTTTTGATAGTTTATATGTTACAGATTTCTCTATGAAGTATTTTTTGTTTTAGTATACAGTATTTTGTGAAATTGAGATTATTAGTTACATTTTTAGAATAAACACCCTAATTTAAAGAAACTTATGAATATCACATATAACCATATAATCAGAGAGATACTACTTTTCTGGTTAATTTACTTGTATTCATTGAGTGTTACATTACAAAGACCAGTGCATTGAAGTTCAAAAAAATATTATAATATATAGCTTTCTCTTTATGTACAAATTGAATATGTTACTTAATATAATAAATAACTAGTATGAACTATCATATTCTAAAATGGAAACCATATTTGCATAAAAATCCTCACAGCACAGATAACATTATTTGAGCAAGTACAGTACTATGTAAAAGTTTCTATACAAAGTTCTTTACTTACATTAATATGATGTAAATCTAAATATTACTATTATTTTCCAGATGACTAAACTGAATATGAACAAGCCAGAAATTACAACTAAAGCAGGAGGCAGAAGGAGAATTCAAGGCCAGGTCATTTTCGACTGGCAACAGCTGACTTACTTTGTCATAATTTGGCTTCCAGAAAAAATATGAGGAAACACTGGTGATTTTTCATCTATTGCATATATGCTTCATGATCTTAGTCCACTGATTCTTTACATTCAATGAATTTTTTTTAAATAAAAATGGTGGTAGACTTGGGTCACACCTGTAATCACATCCAGGAGAACATTAGTACTGAAACATCTGGTAGTGTTGAAGTTTGTGCAAGGTCATCCTGGGCTACAGAATGAGACCTGGTTTTAAAAATAATGGACTACAACTCACTTACATCTACAGGTTCTCATACCAGAGAAGAGGTACAGTATTTACATACCTGGGAGCTACTTATTTCACTTATTAGTGTGAGTTCTAGAATGCGTGATAGATTTTGTGAAATAGGAAATATTCAAAGGGAAAGGGGTAGGGGATTGTAATGAGGGGAAAGAATAAATATGATTAAAAAAAGAAAAAGCATATGTATATAGGGGTTGGGGGCTTGTAGGGTGAGTAGGGATATGGGTAAAAAAGAGAATTAACTCATGTCATATACTGGCACAAATTTCCCAGTGTTGAGTGTGATTGTGAGCTGTATATATAAAATGTACCAATAAAGACTTCAACTAAAAAAAATAATAACTGCTTGAAACCAGGCATGGTGGCTCATACCTGTAATCCCAGCACTCAGGAGGCAGAAGCAAGAGGATTGCTGAGCTCGAGGCTTGCCTGGGCTACATAGTGAGGTCAGGGCCAGCCTGAACTAAAGTAAGACCCTGTCTCGAAAAGTAGTAATAATAATAATAAAAACCCCCCACCAAAAAAAATCCTAGCTAAAAAAATAAAATTCAAACATCCAGTTATTTGCATACCATGTTTTCCACATGCAGTTACATTAAAGCTAGCATCCACATTATTTGGCATGTGTAAAAGCCATCTGAACCGTTGAATGCTATTAAATCAGATATTTGTTTTTTACAAATATATTTTGTATCTCGAGATTAAAAACAAAAATAATTTAAATTATTTGCTGAAAAAACTTCTTAGAAAATCTAATTAAAATTAATTTAGTATCAAAAAACTCTTCAAAACAAGTGAGAAATATAAAGCAAAAAATATAAAGCTAAGTATCAAACATTAGATATTTGATAATTTTTCTCAAGTATATTTCTACAAAAGTAGGTTTTCGCTTTTATTTTTCTGTTATTCTAAATCAAAAGTAACCAAATCTGTACGTTTCAAAAGAATCCATCTGACATGGAAAGAGGCATACATTTCAAGGTTAGAACAATGTAGACCACAGTCTTGCCCTCCTTTTATCCCCATTTTACCCTTATTATGAACTTTGTAATCAAGAGTGAATTGCCTAATATTATTCAGAAAGAAAAAGAAATAGCATGTATATAAGGGGGGGTTGTGGTTGGTTAGGATATGGGTAAAAATGAGATTTAACTTCTGTCATATACTGGTACAAATTCCCCAATGTTGAGTGTGATTGTAAGCTGTATATAAAATGTACAAATAAAGAATTCAGTTTTTTAAAAAAAGAGTGAATTTCCTTAGCTGCAAGGAGCTCTGTCCCTGAACCCACCTGAAAGTTCACAGAAAGCGATGCACACATGGACACACGGGACTCCTTGCTCGGCTCAGAACAGGTAGTGTGCAAAATATTGTTTTTCCTCCTGTCTACCATTACCACAGAGCTATAGGATATTCTTAAGCTATTATTTTTTTGAGACAGGATCTCGCTTTATAGTTCAGGCTAGCCCTGAGCTCACTATATAGCCTAGAACTCAGCAATCCTCCTGCCTCTGCCTCCCGAGTCCTGGGATGACCAAGCCCGTCTCTTAAGATGTTCTTAAGAAAAGAATAAAAATATGATATTTAAATGGTTAAAAGGGCATGGTGAAATGAAAGATAATGATTATTAATTAAAAGATAATGATTCATAATTTAAAAAATGTTGCTGTGACTCTACAAGTCCATTTTCTATTATTTCCAATGTACGCTCTGACAACTTTGGGCAAGAGTCTTACCAGCTCTGATTATGATGCTAATATTTCCCTGGTGAAAATCACTGACCGAAATGCTACCTGTTCAATCAGTTATTAGCTCATAATTAAAGCACATAAAACTGAATGTTAATTACCTCTTGTTCTTAAAGACCTATTTGCTGGACATTCTGCAGGAGACAAAAAAAAAATGAAGTTTAACATTTTAAATACATGATTCATTTGCATATTCCCAAGTCAGAAATTAGTTTTACACAATAAAGGCCTCTCATAAATGACTTCCAGAGGTTTAGGTTATCCTGAATTAACTACTCCCATAGTATATCAAAAACAATGTGCTTACAAAATGTAAAAACAAACAGAAAGAACTTGGGGGATATATTTTTAATTATTTTTTAATAGATGATCTCAATTTAATTAAAAATCAAACACGTATAATTTAACTATATGAATAGATACTGGTATCAGATAATTAACATATAAGTAGATTTTGGTGGCGATTTAAATATGCATATCTTTATTTTGTGAGGGAAGTTCTTAAAAATCTAACTGACAGGGTCTCTCTAAAGTATTTTAAATTTGTAAAATATTACTTTTCAAATGAGATAGAAATATTCTCAGGGCCATGGTATCTCATGCTTATAATCCCAGCACTTGAGAGGCAGAGTCAGGAGGATTGCTGTAAATTTGAGGCTTGCCTGAGCTACATAGTGAGCTCAGAGCCAGCCTGAACTACAAAGTGAGATCCTGTCTCAAACAAAGAAAAGTTCTCAGTAGATATTTCAAAATAAGTAAACTTAAAATTCACTATTGTTAACAGGGCAGAAATTACCTTTCTTTCTTAAAGGTGCAGTGTCCAATATGCCAGATATTAGCCACATGTGGCTATTTAAATGTCAAATAACTAAATTAAGACTTTTTAAAAATGAGTTATATTAACCACATTTCAAGTACATTGGCAGTGAGTGGCCAGCCTGTGGAATAGTATGTATTTACGGTATTTCTATCATTGCTGAATGCTTTAGTAGAAGGTGTAGTTCTATAATTTTCCTTTAACACAGATTCTAAACTAAGAACATTTTTTGTAATTCCATATTAAACTAGTTTTCACTTCAATACATGTTTTTAAAACAACTATTTATACATTGTTCATATACTAATCTAATTTGCTGTAGTTAAAACCAATAGGCTAATGTTTTTTAAACTGCATTTGCAATAGGACAATGTCTTAACTCACAGCAACTGACAGAAGAGGCTATAATGATACTCTTATGACTTTTCTCTGTCTGGTATCTGTGGTATTATCTAATAGGAATAAAAACAAACCGTATCTGCCTGTCAACCATTTAATTTAAAAAATTTAAAGGGCCACTTAAAAAAAGCAATACAATCAGGAGACATTAATTTCAGCAGCATATTTTATCCTATCCAGTATATCCAAAGTTTTAACCCTTCAACATTTAAAAATATTAATTTTTTTCATTTATTTTCCTTCCTAACTTGCAAGATCATGTTATTTCATATGTAAGTATATTTATGGATGAGTTATATTTCAAGTATATAATACTCATATGTAGTTAAGGGGAACCCAAGTTCAAATCAGCAGACATTTGTTTAATTGTATTTATTAAGAACATGTTCACTACTAAGCACATCATCAGATAATGGGGTGCATCAGTGAATGGCTTTGTGAGTACTGCCAATCTGGTGGGGAGAGCACACTAACAGAAACATAGTGTGTGCTGAAATGCTTTTATAGCAAGTTTCCTGCAGAATCTTCACTAAATATAGAAGAATAAAGTCAGTATTTCAAGTGCTGATGAAGGCTCCCAGAAGGAAATTTAATTTAATGCTTTAATAATGTGTATGATTGGACCAAAGTCTGCAGAGTGAAGACACAAGAATTAGAGAACACAGTGTTGTTGGGGAAAAGTCAGGTAGAAAGGAGGTGTAACAGGAAATGTGTGTGTGTGTGTGTGTGTGTGTGTGTCTGTATAAAAATGACTGAGAGATAGTATGACAGTAAAGGAAGGTGGAGGAACTGAAAGTATTCCATATAATCAGAGTTTACTTGAACAACAAAACCTCATACAAATGAGGCGATACAAATGAGGCGATACACTCTCCTATCCTTTGTGAGATTAATACTCTTAATTCTGCTTACATTAATTATTATCTGCATGTTTTGGTGAAGAAATGAAAATAACTGCCAATAGTATATAAAAGACAGAACCAGGGGGTGAGAAAACATCATAGCTACTAGGAAAAATAATAAAGGAACTAGAATGTTCCTATACAGTCATCCTGGCGTCCTTAGTATAAACAGCATACACTTATCAATAATGAAATCATAAATTGGCAACATTTTTGGCATATCAAATAATATGTTTTATCCTGCTGTATATAGTAAACTTTTCAGTGAAATAATGAGTGTATAAGTGAAGGGATTTTATTCTTGTAGGGCTGTTTTATTATTGTATATAAATCTATAAGTAACTACATTGGAAAAAGTTAATAGTACATTTGTTGGGATGAGTTCTGTGCTCATAAAGCTCAGAAATGGATAAATACATTCACCCAGGCCATTTGCTATTCTTTCCAGTTTAAACACACAATTCCATTCCTTTTAACAGAATACAGCCTCATTCTTTGGCAGTGACAATCCACAGCCAAGTTTGGAGCAACTATTTGTTTCTAGTATATGGAGAAGTTTGGATCAAAATATAGCTCATCTTAATGATCATTAAAAGGTAAAGTAAAAAATGTAAAATAGTCTGGCTCTCTGTTGTAATTAAGCAAACTGTTAAGTTTTTCTGATTTAATAAAATCTGCCACAGAGCAAAATTAATTGTAAAAAGTATAAATTCAAATAAAACTGAATTAAGCTTAAAAGAAGAGGACACATTGTTATTGATTTGGGACCTATTTAAATATCAATTTCAAAAATTTTTGATTTATAAGAAAAAGTAGATGCCAGTATTTTGGTAGGAATATTCATGACCTCGTAGATTCCTAGGAAATTGGTTTTGCATTCTACTGAATGGGAAAAGTAGTTACATTTTATGTCAAACACAAGTACACTGCTAATACTATTCCTGGTAGAAATGATAATCATATAAATTGTGATTTTCAAAACAGAATTTTATATTTTTCATAAATAAATAGCTTAAATTTCTTTTAAACTATAAATTTTATCTAATAATATCAAATTAGGTGACATGGGAATAGAAGATCCTAAGAAGCCAGTAAAAATAACTGAGACTGGGAAAGAAATATTTGTTCCAATGGTTATTTTTAAACAATTTCCCCTGAAGTAGAAGTTGGCAAGCATCTGGAACCTGTCATTTTGTGCTGATGGATCTGAACCGGGAGATGCATGTACATGTCAGAACCAGAAATAGTTCTCTGCTCATGATCTGTCTGTCATCAGATATTTTAAGGGTCTAGATGGAGAGATTTGCAGTTCAGAATTAGAGGGGAAATCCACTGGCTTGTTCTGGAGCATCTGTGAGAGTCACTAATACACCTGTGCGAGTTTACTGGGTGAGCTGCTTCCCTGTGGCCTCTCCTTCCCTCAGAGCTGCTCCTCCAGCCCCGCCCAGTGCCTGCGGACCCACAGTACTGCAGGGTCAGGCTCGCAGAGAACGAGGTGCAGAGTTTTCTCATGACTTACAGAAAATGTACTGAAATACCAATGGTATTACAGGTAACATTTAAACAAAGTATAAATACACATTTTAATTATAAATGCATACACATATATGGCCATCTGTAATATGTGTATCCATGCCTGTGCATGCACACATGTGTGCACATTTGTAAGAAAGAGAGAGAACAAATTACAAGTGAACCTTAGTACCTTTGTTTGGAAAAGTTCCTGAATGTTTGTTTACCTAGTTAGATATTTAACTTTAAGGGAAATTTCAGAAAAATTAAAATTGCATCAGTTTCATATAGAAGTATGATTTTGGTATTTATTTCAGGCTTGACCACTTGAATATATTCTCAGTAGTTACTCCAAATGATTTACATATCAACATTTTCTACTGAGACTTTCTTATTGAAAGGGGACTCTTGCTTGTCTTTTGCATTGAACTTTACTGTAGAAAGTGAAAAGTAGAGATATTTCCTTGCCAAATTACGTATTATGTCTTTAAGCTGACCTTGGATAGATGTCAATCATTAAATGAAACCAACATATAGAGCAATATAAGAAATACCCATAAATTCCTGTTTGTACTTTACCACGCTGTTTATGTTGTTCTAGACTTCTAGAAGAGCATGACCACATATCTGTACCAAGTTCTAACAAAAGTTTTCATTAAAATTCAGCTTTTTG
>PVIC010041385.1:0-16260 GCA_004025085.1 Thryonomys swinderianus
GGAGTGGGTAGGGATATGGGTAAAAATGAGAATTAACTTGTGGCATATACTGGTACAAATTTCCCAATGTTATATGTGATTTTGAGATGTATATAAATTGTACCAATAAAGAATTCAATTAAAAAAAAAAGTGTCTGTCTCCAGGAGAGGAGTGTTGTGGGTAAGAAATGAATCAGTACACTTGGAGCATGTAAAACAGTGCCTGACAGCAGTGCTAATTAACTCCATTAGTAATCACATATCCGTGTTTTTCCAGCCAGGTGCTATGGACAGTGCCATCACCCTGTGGCAGTTTCTTCTTCAGCTCCTGCAGGAGCCTCAGAACGAGCACATGATCTGCTGGACCTCTAACAATGGGGAGTTCAAGCTTCTGCAGGCGGAAGAGGTGGCTCGTCTTTGGGGAATTCGCAAGAACAAGCCCAACATGAATTACGACAAACTCAGCCGAGCCCTCAGATACTATTATGTAAAGGTAACACACCCTGATCTTGGTGTTACACAGAGGACTTCAGGATGAGCATTATTCTTTTCTTTGTTTATTTTAATCCAGTTTATTTTATGGCTTCAGTCATTTGGAATTAGGACATAAGATATAAATGTTCCAGCTGTATTTCTGTAAACTCTTATTCAGTAACCTCATCACACATTTTATTTCTCACTGCAGCTGTCTTTACAAGGAAAAGTACAGGATGTATATGCAAAAATGGAATCATGAGATTCTTAAAGCTAAATATTCTTGTGTATATCATTATTTACTTTGTTGTTTTGTTTTGATTTTTTTTTTTTTTTTTTTTGAGACAGGCTCTCACTATATAGTTCAGGCTAGTCTTCAGTTGACTGTGTAACCCAAGCCAGCCTTAAATTCAGAGTGATCCCCCAGCTTCAGCTTCTTCAGTGCTGGGATTATAGGCATGTGCCACCATGCCTGGCAGTTTTTCTTGAAAATTTTCCCACACAACACTTTGGGAGGGTTAGATAAGAAAGTTGCAAATTTGAGTCCAGCCTTAATGAGTTAGGGAGACACTGTCTTAAAAAATTAAAGGAGGCCTGGGGATATAGTTCAGTGTGAAGGCCCTGGGTTCAGCCACCAGTGCTGCAAAAAGAAAGTCGTATGTACTTGTTTTTGTAACTTTATACTTAAGTTTTAGTTGTAATTTAACCCAGGGAACACAAATTAATACCCTAAAGAATACTACTAGAGTTAAAGTTAATCTTTTTCTTTTTTTGAGACAGGGTCTTGCTTTACAGTTCTGACTGGCCCTGAACGCCTTATATAGCCCAGGCAATTCTCCTGCCTCTGCCTCCCAAGTGCTGAGAATAAGGCTTTTTTAAAAAAAATTTTGTTTTTATTGGTACATTGAATATATATATCTCATTATCATACTCATTATAGCCTAGGCTGTTTTAAATTTACATTGATCTTCCTGCCTCAGACTCCTGAGCACTGGGGTTATAGATCTGAGCCATCATGTCTGTCTATAATTATTTTTAGTTTAACTTATATTTCTTTGTTTTTTAAAAAAATTGTATTGGTGTGTATGTGTGTAGTACATAATTATTACATTCTTCATGGTGAGTTGGTGCATGTGTATAATACATCTTAATTCTTTTTTCACCCCCTTCCTCTCCTCTCCCTTCTCCCTTCCTCCATATTTCTTTGTTTAAATGGTCTTGTGTTTTTGAGACAAAGTCTCACTTTGTATGGCCTGGGCTGGGCTTGAACTCAGTGCATAGCCCAGGCAGGACTGGGACTCAGAGGCCACCCCACCTTCTTGGCTTTTTGAATGGTGGGATAATAAGCCTATGCCACCACACCCAGGTAATGTGGTATTTATTTTGAATACGTCCTTGAGCATCAAGGAAAAGGAAATGTTCCAAAGGGTAGACTTGGGATAGGAAACTGAACTCTTTCTTTTGGCCTTAGGTAATTGATCTTACAAGGTTTCCCTATGGAGATGAGATAAAAGTCAAGTTGGGGGGGCAAATAAAGAATAGATGATAAGAAGTGGGGAGTTCTCCCTTTCTCAAAGGGGAAAGAGGAGCAAGGAGATGGAGGGAAGGAAGGCATAAAGGGTGAAGAAGAGCCGTGTTGTATACATGTACCAACTTCCCACATAGAATCTAAACGCTTTGTGCTGAACACATGTACTGATGAACAGAAAGGAAGAAACAAACAAATAAAAACCATCTCCTTTTCCTTGCTCGGGAGTTTCAAGCCCAGCTGGGAACATAGCAGAAGACCTTACCTAAATGATTGGGTGGGTAGATGAATGGATGGATAAGTAAATAAATAAATGAATCGACAACAACAAAATATCAAGCTGAGTATGGTGGCACAGGTCTATAACCCCAGATGTTTAGGAGGCTGAGACAGGAGGAGAGGAAATTTGAGCCCAGCCTGGTCAACTTAGTGAGTTTTAATGAGTTCTAGTGAGGCTCTTTCATGGAATAAACTATCAAACAAGGTCTGGAGATATAGCTCTATACTCAGGCTCTGAGTATAGAGAATGTATATCCACATTCCACCAAAGGGGGGGAAAAAAAAAAAACGAGTGAAATCAGCCAAAGTATCTGAAGAAAGTAGAACCCTTACAGTTGTATTGTTCTGAGTTCCTTTTTGCTTGTGTTGTGTGCAGGTACAAATTCCATATGATGAATGTTATCATTATGTATTTTTAGAATGGACCAATAAATGTTTCACTAAAAAATAAGCAAACAAAAATTCCTTTTTGCTCACACAGGATGCTTAGGACTTGTACCATTGGAATTCCTTAAGGTTGCAATTCAGTGAATTCCAACTTAATGCAGATACTTGGTTGACAGAGTCCAGCAGTTAAGCTTCTCAGCTTTTTTTTTTCTTTAAATATCATCCTGGGGTTGGAATGTAGGGCACTGGGAATGCTATGGAAGCATCATGCACCGAGCTGTGTTACCATCCCCAAACTGTTAGTTTCTGTGTTGCAAATTAGTTCAGTTGCTAATTTGAACATTCTTGCCTTAACTTTCCATAACAGGGACTGTGTTTGGCTCGTTGTAGGTAGGTGACTGGAGGTTTTAAGTAAGTTACTTCTACTTCTCAAATAGAAAAACCTCACCTACATAGGCTTTCCCGTGAGCTGTGGGATGTAATTTTACAAAAAGGGTTGTGAATGTTTATTTTCTTTACTTATAGAATATCATCAAAAAAGTGAATGGTCAGAAGTTTGTATACAAGTTTGTCTCTTATCCAAAGATTTTGAAAATGGATCCAATGACAGTGGGCAAGATGGAGGGAGATGGTGAGACTCTGAACTGCAGTGACATGAGCAGTGCTTCCAAAGACGTGGAGAATGGGGGGAAAGAGAAAGCACAGCCCTGTGCCAAGACCTCCAGCCGCAATGACTACATACACTCTGGCTTGTATTCCTCATTTACTCTCAACTCTTTGAACACTTCCAATAAAAAACTCTTCAAGTCAATAAAGATGGAGAATCCTGCTGAAAAATTGGCAGACAAATATTCCCAGGAACCAACACCATCTGTCATCAAATTTGTAACAACACCTTCCAAAAAACTACCCATCGAACCTATTGCAGCCACTGTTTCAGCTGACCCAATTATTTCTTCTTCTGAAGAAACCATCCAAGCATTAGAGACCTTGGTTTCCCCGAAGCTGCCTTCGCTGGAAGCCCCACCCTCTGTGTCCCGGATGGCTGCCAGTTTCACCCCACCTCCCGTGTCCTCTGTCCCCACTCCCTTGAAGGAGCCTCCCAGGACACCCTCTCCATCCCTAAGTTCCAACACAGACCTCAATACAGACATTGACTCAGTGGCTTCTCAGCCAATGGAGCTTCCGGAGAACTTGTCTCTGGAGCCTAAAAACACGGGTTCACTTTTGCCAGAAAAGGACAAAACAAATAATTCATCAAGATCCAAGAAACCCAAAGGGTTAGAACTGGCACCTACCCTTGTGATCACAGGCAGTGACCCGAGCCCACTGGGAATACTGAGCCCGTCTCTTCCTACAGCTTCTCTTACACCAGCGCTATTTTCACAGGTAGCTGCTTTTTAGTCCTCTGTTTGCAGTCATTCACCTTTTAAAGCAGACCTAAGATTTACACTTGTGTGCTTGTTCAATGTTACTTAGGTTAAATGCAACCTTGTGAAATATCCTAATTGCTTATCTCAGTTAGGATTCCCAAAATAAACGCAGGTGCCAGAGTTTAATCCCTGGTACCACAAAAAAAAGAAAGAAAAAGAATGTCATCTCCTTCCTTAGCAGTAATGTTAGAAAACAGTAGTTCCCCAGAACCTTAAAAAAGGACGGATGGGATGTTCAGGAACAGGTTCAGTTCATTACAGTAGATACTGAGTAGCTTGCCCATTGTGAGGGACATTTTAACAGATCCCTCCCAGACTCTCTCACTGCTAGGGAGAGCACGTGGTGCTGACTGCCCTTCCCATTACCTACTGTGTCTGAATTCAGGTTGGCTTTTCTGTTTTGTAAGAATCCTATAAAAGTTGGGTTAAAATTTTTATTTTGGGGCTGGAGGGTTAGCTCAGTGGTTCCGGCGCCTGCCCGCAAGCGCAAGGTCCTGAGTTCGATTCCCAGTAACCACATATAATGCTGGGCGTGGAGACTTAACGCCCACCAACAATCAACACCGCATACCACAATGCCGGGCATGGTGGCTCATGCCTGTAATCCCAGCACTCGGGAGGCAGAGACAAGAGGATTGCTGAGTTCGTGGCGGCTTGCCTGGGCTCCATAGTGAGCTCAGGGCCAGCCTGAACTACAAAGTGAGACCCTGTCTCACCAAAAAAAAAAAAAAAAATTCATTTTGACCTTTATCTTTCTTCTGTTATAAAGTGATGTCTAAGCTTTTCACCATGGGAACATTTTACACTCAAATGTTCAGAGTGGAGAAGAGCATGCTGTTGGGCTCAGCTTTATGCACATGTGCACCCTGCCTGACTGGGTACTGCTGAGGGTGAAGCAGGACTCTTGAGTGAGTGCAAGGACGCTCTTGTGTGTTGCAGACGCCCATCCTGTTGACTCCGAGCCCCTTGCTCTCCAGCATCCACTTCTGGAGCACGCTCAGCCCCGTCGCCCCCCTGAGTCCAGCCAGACTGCAAGGTGCTAACACGCTTTTCCAGGTAACATAACGACCGTCTCTCATGGACTCGAAGAAGGCTGAATGAGGATGCAGCCAGAATGTTGGTTTAATCATTGTACAACTATATTTAATAAATATTCTTTGGATTTTATTTTTATTTTCTAAATGTTAAATTTTCTTGGTGGCAGACAACTTGGATAAATAGAGATAGCCAAGTTTCCTTTTCATAGTTGACTAATATATGTAACCAAGAGTGTTCAGTACTAGTTAGATTTTGAATTCACCCACATTTGTTATCCTTTTCAACAATGGAAAGCCTTTATTTAAACTGTATACACACATCTATGTTTATATATATATATAATATAGGTGTCGTGCTGCTTGGGAGGCTGAAGCAGGAAAATCACTTGAGCCCTGGAGTCTGGTGGTAGTTTGGGCAATATAATCAGTTCCCATCTCAAAAACAAAACACATACATATATGTGGATGCTGCTTCTCAGTTTGCAAGAATATTAAACATTAGCCCTGTGATAAGTTGAAACTGTTGTTGATGTGTGTTTAGTGCACGTAACTCCGGGCTGTCCTTGCTCTGCACCACAGTATGTTGTAGGGAATGTTGTTTCTCTTGTTATGCAGTGGTGGACTTGAAGCTGCCACTCTCTGTTGCTGTCCTCCCTGGGAAGACTATTGTTTACCTCTTTGTGTGTGTATATGATTTTCTTTTCCTCTGTATGGGAATGGAACTCAGAATCTTGCTCATGCTCAGCAGGCAGGGTGCCACTGACATACATCCCCACCCCTTGTATGCATAGTATTAGCCTGGGAGAGAAAGAAAATTGAGAGCACAGGGTCTATTGCATGTATAGCACGTCAGCACTGCCATAAACTGAGGCATCGTAAGTCTGTGACCATCTGTACACACACAGATGCATACAAACAGCCATGTGTTGCTTAATGATAAGGACATGCTCTAGGAAAGGCCTTCATTACCTGGTGACTGGGTCACTGGTGGCCCTTGTAGTGTGCCATAAAACCTGTCTGATCTAGCCCTCTGCATGCCTGGAGTATCTGCTGTACATGTGCAGACACAGGGGAAGGATGCAGTGAGGAGACAAGGCACCCAGGACAAGCACAGGAGTAGGAAGCAGGCCTGTCATGACTCCACAGAAGAATTCTCTTAAGTCAGAGCACATGGTGAGGCCTGCCAGTAAGTAACCCTAGTACTTTGGGAGGCTGAGGCAGCAGGATCACAAATTTGAGCTTAGTTTGGGCAACTTAGTAACTTCGCTAGACTTGGTCTTGAAAAATTAGGCAAAGCTGGGGCTGTGAAGACCCTGGGTTAAATCTCTAGTACTCTGGGGTGGGTGGGGGATTAGATATGTATTGTTTCTCCTTCCCTTCCTCTTTTTTTTTTTTAATGGTGGCGCCAGGGATTCACTTTAGGGCCTAATGTTTGCTAAGCATGTGTCCACTGAGCATGTGTCCTTCCCCATCCACTCTTTAGTTTCTCACAAAAAAATTCCTAAATTACTGAATGGGAAGAATTAAAGATTTTTCATATTCATTTTTATATTTTTTTTGTGATCTGAGACTTTAGGGAAAGTCACAATGCTCCTGTAGTGTCAGCCCACACTTTTCCCTGTGCAGGGGTCTCAAAGCGTGATGAGGAAGTCTTTCCTAGGATGAGCGCCCTTTACTTGACCTTTCTGCACCTTTTTTTTTTTTTTTTTTTTGAGACAGGTTCTTGCTTTGTAGTTCAGGCTGGCCCTGAGCTCACTATGTAGCCCAGGCAAGCCTTGAACTCAGCAGTCCTCCTGCCTCTGCCTCCCAAGTGCTGGGATTACAGGCCTGAGCCACCATGCCCGGCTCTGCACCTCTTTTTGAGGGTCAGGATTTCTTTATCCTTGAATAACACTCCAGTGGGCATTACCATTTCCTGGACTTGTTGTAACCTTCATGACCTTCACTGTCCCTGTGTATCAGGTGTGACGGAAGGTAAAGGGTTACTCTTTGTTTTCATTCCACTGAGGTAGGTTGGAGAGAGTTAATATTTAATATGTCAGGGCAAATAACATTTTTAAAGTTTTTCTTATGCCATCATATTCTGTCACAAATGGTTAGTGGATTTGTCCTTTGAACCACTCCAGTAGGCTGTCATATTTTGCCTCAGGGAATAGAGTAGGACAGAAAGTAAAAGTTGGAATTGAGTAAAAAAATTATAATGTGTTTTCCTTTCTCTCGCAGTTTCCTTCTGTACTGAACAGTCACGGACCATTCGCCCTGTCTGGCCTGGATGGACCTTCCACTCCTGGCCCATTTTCCCCAGACCTGCAGAAGACCTAACCTATGCACTTGTGGCTTGAGAGACCCAAGGAGCACAGAAATGGAAACAGTCAGCCTGATGTTACAGCATTGGAGTGAGAGTTGATGCTCTGATTCTGCCACTTCCCTCCAAGACACCTTATTCAGGATTCTCTCTGGATAGGTTTCAAGTTAGACTGCGTGAAATGCCTTACTTGGAGTCCACCTCCACATCCCTCTTTTTTTATGTCGAGCTAAGTGCTAAAGTCATTCTGGTGGGGTTTAGCAGCTGTGCTTTGCAAAAGTCATCGAGAACAAAGTTATTCTTCCTGGTTATCAGGGTCATTTGGCTGGGAAGAGCCAGAACATTGTTGTGCTTCAAGTTTATTATTTTAAGAAATACTAGTTAAATGAAATTCACAGTGTCTTTAGGGATGAGAGTGCTCTGCTGAATGAGTAAAGGTGAGCTGTTTATATGCAGTGGTAGAAAAATAATCCATTCCTATCCATACAGAATAAGACTGGAGCAGACCATTGTGCAGACTCTGTTTTGCTCCCGACTGCAGCATGTAGAAATGGTTCCATGGAAGACATCTTGTTCACATGTATGTCTGTGGTCTCCTCTTGACCTGTCAAGAGCACATGGAGTTAGTCTCTTTGAACATTAGATTTTTAAGCCTGGCATTGAAGGTGGTCTGAGACCATCTGGTGAGATAGTAGGACCTCGTGTGTAGTGCAGAACGCTGCCGTCTGGTGTGATTCATTGTCAGTGATGACTGAGCAGGACGGGCTTGGGTTTTGAGAATTGGAAGCGTCTCTAAATAGAAGGCTCAATTGAATCCCTTGGAACAACATTAAGGGCTTGTCTTGGTTAGAAGACACACTAGGTGAGGGGTCTTTTTTTGTTCCTGTTCATTTTACCCCATTTTCTGCTGTATATTTATTACCTTTCCTTTTAAATCTAAAGCTATTAGAGTTTATGACAGTATTAAAATGTCATTACAAAGGTGAAATGGAAAGTGAAAGCCTGTCAGAAAGGAGACAGGGATGTGCTGTGTCTTTAGATTTTTTCTTTTTATTAACTAGAGAAGATCAGTTCACTTGGTAATATATGTAGGAATTGGATTGTTTTAATTAGCATTGAAAAATACAAAAGGCCTTTATCTCTGTTTATAAATTTTTGTTTGCTTTTGTTGAGACAGGGTCTTAATATGTAGCTCAGGTTGGCATTGAACTCACTGTGTAGTGTAGGCTGGCCTTGATCTGATGGCGGTCTTCCTGCCTCAGCCTCCTGAGTGCTGGGATTACAGATGTGCGCCAGCACGCCCAGCTCAGATTTATAAAATATTACCATGTGGTAGTTAGAGCCGGGTGCAGACAGATCTTTTGACCTTCCAAACTGAGTTGGTACCAGTAACATGTTGGAATCCTTTGAAAAATTTGGCTTAAAGTCCAGGACTAAATTATATGCTGCTGTTACTACTATGCCACTGAACTAGCTTTTAAGTTATAAATAGGTTTATTTGGCTCCCAGCTTTGGAAGTTGAAAGTCCAAAATCAGCTCCATTCCATCAGCCTCTCTCAGGGTCTTCTGCCTGCCTCTGTCCTGTGCTGACAGCATCATTGCGGGGGGTCGGGCCCACCTTGTAGCCTTGTTACAGGGTCACATAAGCCAAGGGGGAGGAAGGGAAGAACTTGAGGGCTTGAAATAACCCCGATATAAATCTCATCTTCTAGAGATACAGTATCACTGTAAGTGTACTTACAGTGTAGAGAGGCTCCAGGGGAGGCGTGTCAGCTGTCTTCGTGGGCAGAGTGCTCAATGAGCTGCCTGTGGTGGACAGTGTCGGTGCCCGTCCCTGCCTCAGTGTTGTTATGGGCTGCAAACTGTGTCCCCACGATGTGCAATAGTAGTGTTGAGAGTGGTGCTCAGCAGCGGAGAGCAGACACATTGACCTGTTCTTTGCCTATGGAATTATTTAGTTTGCATGCCTTATTGAAATTAGACTCCTCAGCAGCACTTTGTAATAGTTTCACTAGGGTAACATTTTGTATAGTAAGTAAATGTTGATGGCTGACTTAAGTAAGTGTTTTAAATTCTGAAAGCACAAAGTATTTTTATCTTCTTGAATTAAAGGAGAAAAGCCATTGGTTTGTTTTCCCAGGGGATGTACTCCATGGTTCATGGTCTCAGGACAGGAGTACTTTGGAGCCACAGGCACTGTTAACACTCGGTCAGCGCCACTCTGGAGGACAAGGCTTTCAAGTCCTTTTCCTAAAAGCCTGGAGCCACAGCCCAGAGGGGTGTGAGGCCTTCGGAGGCCGAGGATCTGACTTCTCTCTGGGATCAGCTAATTTGGATAAGAGTATGTGAGTGTGCATGAGCGTGTCCAGCCTCTTTTTAAAGTCAAAGTTCAAAACCTTGGCAGTGTATGAGTCAGACAGTTATGTTTGTAGACTGCCTCCTCCCTGGTAACTTCAACTTAATATTCTTTTGAACATCTGTAGACTTCTTATTAGCTTCAAAAGGTGGCATACCACCTTCAGTCTGTATTTCCCAAGGACACATATTTGGCACCTGAAGCTGGTATCATCCCAGTCGCTTGCCGGGGTGAGTTGTTGGGTGGAAGCAGCTTAAGGTGGGTGAGGAAGCAGGTTGTGTGACGTTTGAATCTCTTCTGTGAGCTCTTAACTTTTCTTCCCTTTTGGCCACTCTTCATTCAGTTGTGTGCTAGAAACTGCTCACCAGGCTGGCCCTGAGGAGACAGAAAGCCCTATAACCACGCCCCCTGGGGCTGTGGCCACGCCCTCTATGGCCTAAGAAGGGGTATGCTCAGAGTCAGGCCCAGTGAACCCTGCACAGCTTTGCCCAGGGGCAGCTTTCACATGAACTGTAAAATGTATTTTTCTCATGCAGGTACCGATTTTTAAAAATTAAGATCTCATGTCTGACTTTAGTGGTCTTTTTAAAAAAGGCTCACCATGTAGGTTTTTTGATGTTCTGAAAGGCATATATTTTGTGGTTGAACAAAGTTAAGAATTTCCACTGATTTTTTAAAAAAGTAAATAGAGAGGGGCCGGAGGGTTAGCTCAGTGGTTCCGGTGCCTGCCTCACAAGCGCAAGGTCCTGAGTTCAATCCCTGGTAACCATATACAATGCTGGGTGTGGAGAGTCACGCCCACCAGCCATCAATACCACATACTACAGTGCCGGGCGTGGTGGCTCACGCCTGTAATCCCAGCATTTGGGAGGCAGAGACAGGAGGATTGCTGAGTTCGAGGTTTGCCTGGGCTACATAGTGAGCTCAGAGCCAGCCTGAACTACAAAGACCCTGTCTCAAAAAAAAAAAAAAACAAAACAGTGAACGTAAAGAATCCAGAAACCCCCAAAAGATCAATCTTAATCTTTTTATGACTTAAATATAGGTTTACCTTTTCCCTACATTTTGACAGGTTATATATAGGTATAGTATTTTTCTACAGTTTTGATGGGCAAAGTAAGCCCAAAGTCAGACTTACTGGATTTTAACTGGAAAATTCTTTGAAGATTTACATACTAAATTAGAGATTAAAAACCATGAAGGCTGGCTGTTACATGCAGCAGGGATGTGGAGGCCTGGAGCTGGAACTGAGCTGTGACTGCAGCGCAGTGCTCTATGCACCCTGCATTGCGTGACTCTCCGTCCCGGCCTTGCTGTGTCTTGCTCTGAGGATCCTTGTGATGAGTCTGAAGTCTCAAAAAGCAGCTTTATGGTTCTAATGATGTCAGCACCTGTAAAGGCACTCACTGGTTTTCAGAAGAGCCTTTTAGAGTATGCACCTTGAACTATAAAAGACTTTGAACAGAAAAACTGTCCCTGTTAAAAATTCATATGTATCTGTGTTGTTCATGCTGCTTTATTAAAGTAACATGTATAATGTGAAATGCACACACAGAGATGAAGGCAGTGTGTGAAATCAGGGCGGGAGGCTGGTGTGTCTCAAAGCGCACACTCCATTAGGATCACCGACTCAGTTCTCAGTCGAGTCTTGGCAGATATGCATGATTCGTGTGTGTGTGTGTGTGTGTGTGTGTGTGTGTGTATATGAATGATACACATGGGAAAATTCCAGAGGAGGGTGTCATCAGTTTTTGAAATTTGCATTAATTTTCATAAGTTGGCAAGTAACCTATTTTCAAATGTTTGTCAGATCTTCATGCATGCTTATTTTTGACAGCCTGGTGTCTGTTATCCTTGTTGTAGGCGTAACTATTTTTATCTTGCTATTCTGCTTATAGACTTCTTTTAACCTTATATTTTACTAAGAAATACAGAATTATTTCACATTGCTTTATGCTAAAATATACACCTTACACTTTTTTGCTGTAAGTTTCCATTTTGGGGGTGACATTTGAGCATCTGGAGGAATACTTTTCTTGATAGTCTGCTTTTATCCTTTTGCTCTACATTTTTATTTACCCATGAAATATAGAATCATGCTGAGGTGGTGCCCTTCATAGGTGTGGGAGCAAGTGTGGGATGAAACCTGTCTCTGAGCATGAACCTGGGGCTCCAGACGTATCACCAAACCACAGGAACATTAGAGGCTGTTCCCGATGTGGCTGGGTACAGAGAGTACAAGGGAGATGTGTTTCTCAAGTGGCCCTGAGCACCAGGGTCACCACAGCTGCATCCTTCAGCAGGTGGTCCGACCTGAGGAGAGTTCTGTGGCAAGTATTCTGTTATCCTCTTGTTCTGGAATCAACAAATAAATGTCCTATTTTTCTTTTCAATGCTGGCGCTGCCTGAAACGAGAGGTGCCCTGTTTGTTATTCCCCTCAGGTCATCAGAACTCTGCTTCCTGAAGGGGACATTTTAATCCTGGAGCTAGAATTCCTGTGGGTGGTGGTGTATTAAACAGGAGAAGGACTATGTCTCACTTCCTGTGGTTGGTGGAACCTGTTACTACCACAGTTGTGCTTTGACCTATATACACAACAGGTCTGAGAGGTGAATCGGTGGTCATATACATGTCCTCTAAGTGCTGTCTCTGAAGCTGTCAGGTTCTTCAAGCTGCTTTTCTGAAACAACTGTAATACTTGTACAGCCTCTGAAAGTAGGACTTCTAGGGTGCTCTGTTCATACTTAGCTGTTGTGAAAGATGGAAGTCTGAAGAGGTTTATGTGATGGAATGCTGGCTTTAAACTTGCCACAGAAAACAAGACATTCAGGGTCTTGTTAATTTTATTTGTGGTGCCAGAGATGGAACCCAGTGTCTTCCATTTATTAGGCAAGTGCTCCATTATTGAGCTACACCTCCAGCCCCATAATTTGAAGTGAAACTTTTATAAGGAAATTCATGAGGTTTACAAACCTAGTGCATCTTTCAAATGGTAATCTCTGAGCGTGACAGACATCAGGAAGTTTTTATGAGGTTTAAATATGTACTTTGATATATTTAATTGGGAGACTAGCCCATTTCTAAGTCATTCTGACTTGCTGGCCCAGTACATGTGTGTGCCTGTATAAATTCTTGAATAAGTGAAGCATTGACTGAGAGAGTGTGTGTGTGTTTGTAAGTCTGCTTTGCAGAGGGAACATGGTTATCTAGGCTAGGACAGCTCTTTGGCTATTTTATATTAAAACTAAAAATTCTGCTGCACTTTGCATTTGCTATGTTTTAAAGATAAATGCCTTGCACATTTCAGATTGTACATGTGTAGAATAATAGGCCTTAAAACTAATCACTTGCCAGTGCTTCAGACATACAGCACTTAAATGTGACATGCTCTGAACAGTTTTCTTAAACTAGTTTCATGTTTCTGTGTTATTGATCAAGTAAGGATGGCCTTTCTTAAAAGCTACATTTTTATTTGCTTTTGTATAAAAATCTTTATTAGGTTGGGTCAAGTTTCTCAGAGAGGAAGTTTGTACTAGAAGTGTTTCTAAAATACAGAAATGTGACTATGGATTAGTACAGTAGGAGAGGATTTCTGGCTTTGTGACTTAGTTTATCCTTTTAAACTGTACATAGGTTATAAAAGGCTAAAAGAAGATTATCTGGGGCTGAGTGATCTTCTCCAGTTTGCCCTGTTTTCCATCTCATAAAGGCCTGCCCTGGTTCTGGACCCTTCCAAAGATATGAGCCATGCTCTGTGCGGTCTGGGGGCCTGCTGGCTGGGGGGCCACAGCCAACTTGCATTCTAGCTATAGGGTTGTTCCAGTCTCCCTGGAGTTCAAGGGTGGGAACACCAGATACTGGCTTTAAATCACTTGGCACTTTTCTTGGGCACCATTATTAGCACTGTTTTGTTTTTAATAACTGGAAGCACTTAGTTATTTTGCCTAATTTCAACTTGAGAATATTGCGGGTCAGGGAAATAAGATTATTTTTCATTTATGTTTTGAAGAACTTAAAAGAATTTTGGAATAAATGGATTACCAAATGAACCATCCTTTTAGGCTCAGTAAGATATATTCTTTTAGCCAGGGTGTTTCACAGTCATTTACAAGCTTTTGATATTGTGTCTTGTAGAAATTTAAGATTTTAAAAGATTTATAATTGATAAGTTACACTGAAATTGAAAAACACACAATTAATACTTTTTTCCCCTTTTCCTCTTTAATCATTATTGCTTATTGTGTGTAATGTAGGGGACTCACACAGTTCCTTCTGAGATATTTCAGTTTCCTGTTGTTCAGAGCAGTATTACCTTTGTATATACATTCATTGTTACATTCACCCTTTATGTAGTAGAGAGCATACTTCAGGGACTTCCTGTTCAGTATTAGTAAAATTAACTAAGATGCATATATGTAAAGATAGAAAAGAAATTAATGCAATTAACTTTTATCTCCCAGAGGCCTGTATTTGGTTTGGCCCTGATCTTTTCTAACCACAGTCATCTGTTTTTTACTTTGCCCTTCTAGCAGTTTCATTTATCTTTGTGAGGATGGAGGATTAAATATGAAACTTTTAATTAAAATAAGTTTCTTAAAATTATATCCTTTATTCAAATAATCAAATTAACCTCAAAAAAGAAGAGTATGTAACATATTTAAATTTTCTTTTTTCTTTTGAGCCTGGGTCTCACTGTGTTGACTAAGCTGGGCTTAAACCGCTGGGCTCAAGCCATCCTGCCTCAGCCTCCTGAATAGCTGGGATTACAGGCATGCGCCACCATGCCCAGTTTAAATTTGCATTTCGAAGAATAAACTAATAATTTTTCTTTTCATATGGCAAGATTCTGTTCGAAAAAAAACAAAAAATCCAAACAAATGAAAAACTAAGATATTAAATAACAGACTTGTGATTTTGGTCTGTGACTCCACAGAGGAGCACAGGTCCCCATGGCCCCAACATGCGGCCCCACCCGCTCAAGCAAGTGGTAGTGCCTATGTGCATGTGTAGTTTGGAGTATGCTCAGTTCTGTGGAGAAGGCAGTTACTTCTTTGTGTATTTTATTGAAATTTGTATCTCATAATATCAAATATCGATCATTTAGTAAATAATTTGATATATACAAGTACATACCTGTCCAACAGAATGATTGTGTTTTTAATAACTTAATTTCAGTTGACTTTGTTAGACCTTCAAAATATCAAAATCACCATTTTCTCCTTTTTCCTGAAAAAGCAAATTAAAATAACTGCTAATAGTTATTGAAATTCATATTAATTTTTGATTCAGCTGGACAGAAACCGCCATACCTAGGTGGTCCATCCTGTCTGTTGGGGACAAGGGACTGGAGGATGTTCATAAGCTAGTCCTAAGATTTTCCTCTGTGTGGCAGAGAAATGTCATAGTTAGAATCTGTGAGGGAAAGGATATGCTGGCACTTTGAGGGATTTTATAATATGCTGCTTTTAAAAGAAAAAAGTGTCGTTAGCACTCAGGGCATCTCCAGACATTGTAAGAGGTTGCTCTGAGTAACCAATCAGGTGATTTTTTTTTAATCACTTCCCAAGTTTTATGCAAAAAAATTGTTAGATTCTATAATGGTAAAATGTGTCTTAAGAAAAATGATAAAAATTTTTAAAAATTTTATGTAAGAACTGACAGAAATTTGCTTTGTATAATGCAAGCCAAGCTGGCTTTAAGAAAGCACAGTAGCGGTTTTTCTACAAGTTCAAAATTATGTCAGTAGAAATATGTACAACTAGATAGGGACAGCAACTGTATTTTTTTAAATAAATATTTTTAACAAAATGCTTTTCTGAGTGGATTATTCATTTCTCTCCTCTCACATCCAATGAAATAGTCTCCTGGCTTACATTTTCATCCATGCCAGCTGTGCCTGGGAAAGAGCTCAGCTTCCCCATCAGCCATTGTTGGTACCTGGTCTTCAGCTATTCTGACTGTGTCTATATCAGAATGTTTAAAGCCCAGCTAGGGCTGGGACTTAGCTCAGTGGCAGCGCTGCCTGCCTTGCAAGTGCAAGGTTGTGAGTTTAACCCCCAGTACTGCAAAAAAAAAAAAAAAAAAAAAGTATATGAAGAAAATAAAGCCCAGCTTGGGCCCCTGGGTGAAGAAGGGGTGGTTGTAAAATGATTGTTGGCATAAAAGGAACTAAAAGAGAGCTCACTGGCTAGAAAAACTATTCATTATGTAAAAATCTCTTTTAAATAATGACATTTCTTTAAAATGTTTTTGAAAATATTTAATCAAATGGGTTTATTGTATCATTTGAAAGGAGCAGCTTTTGATTATTTCTCTTGTACTGTTTCTTTGTATGGTTTTTGAGATCTGAAAGTGGACACTTTAGTGTATTTATCAAGTGGGTCTTTTCAGCTGGTTGTGGTGGTGCTCATTTGTAACCTCAGCACCTGGAAGGCTGAGGCAGGAGGATCACTGAGTTCTCAGCCAGCCTGGGCTACACAGC
>PVIC010041387.1:0-16244 GCA_004025085.1 Thryonomys swinderianus
AAAAAAAAAAAAAAAAAAAAAAAAAATTTAGCTTTTTAATATGTAACAATTATGGGGTTTTCTTTTGCTTTTTGTTAACTTTTAAAATTTTTATTAATGCATGACTGCAGTATATAATAATGGTATTCACTGTGTATGTAACACATCCGAGTTCTCCCTAGGACCCTCCCCTGTCCTCTCACCAGGTATTAGTGTCCAGCAGTCCTTTGCAGGCTTTTGTCCCATGCAAGGAATTGGATGGAACAACCAACAAACATGAAAGCTTAACATTTATATAGGGCAAAAGAAGAAAAAGAAGCACAAAACAAGGGCTGAGGAAGAAAAAGTGCTCTGCAAGAAGAGAAGCTGTGCCCTATAAACAGGAAGCTCACTGACTGCCTCTGAAATACTCCCCTTCTGAATGCCCAGGCTGCCCTGACAAAGCCGACCAGGTCTTGTGCTCTGGCAGCATCAGGTGTGGGCTTGGACACTGCCCTGCACATGGGTCCTGGATCCCGAATAAGTGACGGGTCAGGCCCAGGTGCCTGGCTGCTTTGCTGCACCCAAACCTCCTGCCGCTCTCTTTCCATTTCTTGGTTCTGTTCTGACATGTAACAGATCTAGCTCCCTGTTTCCTAATACCTACTTTTCTATTTTATGAAAAAAAAAATTCATAACAAAATTGTAAGAAAATTGCCAGGTTTGACCTAGTCATGAAATGTTAATGAATATGCTCTTAAATTCCAAGCTACAGGGGAACAAGGTATAAAAAAACACATCCACACAGGCAGCTGCTCAGGTGCTACCCTGGAGCAGGCAGAACGCGGGACAGGGATGGGATGTTCCCAGCATGATATAACAACAGTGAAGTGTGCCAATTTTCAATGCCATGTCGCCTGAAAATATCCACACACCTGTTCCGATTGCTGCCTGATCCCTGGCTACAAATATTTGCTGGTACCCCTATCTCTGCCAGATGTGCTAGGCCTCTCTTCTGGTGCCCATAAAGCTTCCTACCTCTCCATTGCTCTGGGATGGCATCCTGTTAATAAAGTTTGTACCGCCGGGTGTGGTGGCTCATGCCTGTAATCCCAGCACTCGGGAGGCAGAGGCAGGAGGATTGCTGAGTTCGAGGCTTGCCTGGACTACATAGTGAGCTCAGAGCCAGCCTGAACTACAAAGTGAGACTCTGTCTCAAAAAAAAAAAAAAAAAAGTCTGTACCTCTTTGCTTTCACTAGTGGACTCCCTGGTCTCATCCTATTGGTTACAAAAATAACAACAGTTAATACACAATGTATCATTATCTTCAAAGTAGTGACTCAGATTACAAGACACAAAATTCTCCCAGAATCTTACAATAAAGAAGAGAAACCATGTGATGTTTAAGTTTATGTGTACAATTTATTTTACTTAACATCCTGGTCACAAGGTACATCTGTTTTCCTACAAATGACTCAAATTTACCCTTCTTTATAGCAGAGTACTATGTGCAAATACTTTCTTTATCCATTCATGGGTTGGGGGATATGTAAGTCACTTCCAAGAGTTGTGCTGCTGTAAACATGTGTGTGCATGTATCACCATGATAGGATGCCTTTACTCTCTTAGGAAGTTACCTAGAAGGGGAATAGCTGGGTCAAATGGAATTTCTCAGGTCCTTGTGCTTGCGAGGCAGGCGCCGGAACCACTGAGCTAACCCTCCGCCGCCCCCCCCCCTCTTTCTTTCATGGTCCGGAGATTGAACTCACGACTTTGCTCTTACAATGCAGGCAGGGGTGTCAGTGGCTAAATCCCCAGCTCTCTAGGTTTAGTTATTTGAGCTTTAGTTATTTTTAGTTATTTAATTTCCACACTGCCTTCCGTAGTGGTTCTAATTTACATTTCCACCAACATTGGAGAAGGGTCTCCTCCCCCTGCAGCCCTGCTAGCATCATTATTATTTGATTTCTTGATAATAGCCATTCTTTCTGGAAAAGATGTACTCTCAGTCTTGTTTTAATTGCTGACTTTTTTCTTCTCTTTTCTTTACTGTTTGCACTTCTTCTGAGAAGTGTCTATTTCAGATGCCTGTTTTTGAATGGGGCTTTTAGTTTTGGGGGACACTCTTAAATTTGTCTTCTTTTTGAGTCAGGTGGTAATTCTACATTTTAACCATTTGAGGAACTGCCAAACTGTTTTTCCAAAGTGGCTACACTGTTCTGTAATCTCACCAGAGATGGATAAGAATCTAATTTCTCATGACTCTGGTAATTTATTATTGTATTTTATTGTTATTTCTAGTATTATTGTTGTTTGCTGTAGTGCTAGGGCCCTGACCCGGGGTTTCCCACAAGTTAGGCATGGGCTCTGTGAGAGCCACTCCTATTCCCTGTGTTCTTTTTAACCATCCAAGTGGGCCCAAGGGGATGTCTTGCGGTGGCTTTTGCCATGTACTACTATTATTTATTTTATTTTTTTCATACTGCTGGAGATTGAACTCCAAAACTTCTGTGTGCTATGCAAGGGCTTTGCTTCTGGGTTATACCCTCACTCGCTATGGCTTCTTTTTGTGGTATTGGGGATTGAACCCAGAGCCTTTGCATTGAACTACATCCTGACCCTATGTTATTTTATTTTTAAAATTTGTTTACTTAGAGTCAGGGTCTCACTATGAGGTCCACGCTGGTCCTGAACTCATTATGCCCTCGATCTCTCAGGGATCCTCCTGCCTCAAGTTCTTGAGTGTTGGTATCACAGACAGCTAAGTCAGTCCTGGGCAGTCAGAACTGGGAATTCCCTCTGGGAATCCATACGGAAGACAAATGAAGCCCATTTAATGAAGGGCAAGATTTTAAAAAGAACCACTGCAGCCACACATACACCCAGGGATGAACTTCAATGACTTACATCCTAAATAGGCATGACCGCTTTGGATGGGGACCAAGGCCTTCCGGGCGTACTTCTTCCCAAAAGTCCTCCTTATTTCCTGTAAGCTTGCTACCTGACTCTCTGCCCACTGGATGCCCATTTAAGAAATATCACCCAAGTGACTATACTTGTAATATTTTTAGTTGGCTGTAGTTTGGGCCCACCTTTTACCTGCCTCACCTCATGGTTTGCTCAATAAAACACCTTTGAGAAAAGGGGTGGGAGATAACCCACTTTCTGGTCCCCTTTCTGCCTCTCTTAGTAACTATCTTTCTCTCAAATTTTTCCTACTCTTTTTTTTATTTTTTTGAGACAAGGTTTCACTATGTAGTTCAGGCTGGCTTCAAACTCATGGTGATCCTGCTGTCTCTGTCTCCTGAGTGTGCATCATCATAATCCCTTTGAACTGGAACTTCTTTTTCTTTGTAGTACTGAACTCATGACCTTGCTTTTGCAAGGCAGGGAGTTGTTCCACCGAGCTAAATCCCCAGCCCTGGGTGACATTTTCTATCCACACAATACAACTAGTGTATACTTCCCAATCCTTCCAGGAAACTAATCTAGGTGTTGTGAGAGTGCTTTGTAGCTGTGATTATAGCCCATCATCAGCTGATTTTAAGTATAGATTATTCTAAATAAACTGGATAGACCTGATTTGCTTCACTGAGAAGCTGAAAAGGCAGGATTCTAGTCTGTTCCACAGATCTCCCACTTGCCCCACCAGTCTCCAGATCATAACAGACCTCTGGATGCATGTCTCCTGTAGTTAAACCCCAATGGTAATTGCACAAGGAGGGAAATCTATAACAGAGCCTGCCTTGCAGGGATCATCACCAACATCTTGGTTATTTCTTGAAATTCTTAATCTTTTCTATGTATATACATACATACACATATACATATATATATATTTTTTTTTACATAAAGGTCTGAAAGCTCTGCTGATCTTACTGACCTCATTGTATATCTTCCACCTTCCTCATACAGATCCACTTCAGTGGCTACTGGTACAGGTCAGCCACTGACCCCCTCCGGTGGACATTGGTAACGCTTTTGTTTTACAGCGTAACCAGCTCTCCTGTGCTGTGGGAAAGGAGCATTGTTTATGGCCTTAATCAGTTAATTTCAGGCCCAGACTGGACTGTTGACCCTCTGAGTCATTTCAGGCCTGCAGGGGGAGAAATCTGTTGCTTGGAAGAGGTGAGAGCCAGCCTTGGCACCCAGCAACGCCCTGCCAGGCCTGCTTGCCTTGTGCTCGAGGGAAAGGTGCCGAGTCATGACAGCTTGCGGTCTGAGAAGTGGAGCAGGTTCTGACTGGCACTGTGTGGAGATCAAGCAGCAATGTCCTGCACCCCTTGTACCTATTACCCCAAGGTGCTGTGCCAGACTGTGCTGAGCTAGGGTGGTGCTACCGATAGGACACTTTCAGAGGTTGGGCCACACCTGGCACACTGGCACAGTCTGCAGGACATAGTAAGGAGCAATCAGCATTTATTACCCCTTTTCACAGCTCCTGGGTTTTCTTGAGTATGGAAAAGGCGATGAAGGTGGGTTTGATATTCCCATGGATAGTGAAGTTTTGTTTTGTGGGTAGATTTTTTTTTTTTTTTTTTTTTGAGGAATGGGGATCAAATTCTGGCTCTTGTGCTTCCAAGGTTGGTGTGGTACCATTTCAGCGAAATCCCCGGCTTGTAGATGGATTTCCTCCTAGGCAGGGTGTTGAAGAGCTGGAAGAGAATGGCTACTTAGAGTAGGACTGAAGCACTATGAAGAAGGCCAGGTAGGGGCTGTTCAGCTTCTCTGAGCCACAGGCTCCCTTGGGAAACCCAGGAGCCATGAACTGCACCATGCTCCTGCAGGGTCAAACCAGGGAAGAACTGTGTCAAGTCCCAGCGCCAGGTTCCATGGGGACAGTGCTGATGCCCATGAAGTATGGCAATGAGCTCGTTCTGTTTTGGGCTCCACAGGTCTGAAGGGCCTTGTGTACATGCAGCACTGTCCTGCGATAGGAATAATGAACGGCCTACAGGGGAGCTGGTGGCCGTGGTGATGATGCTGGATCCCAGCACTTGGTAGGCTGAGGCTCAAGGATCAGCAGAAGTTTGAGGTCAGCCTGGGCAACATAGTGAGTTTGAAGCCAGCCTGAACTAAAGTCTCAAAACCCACCAACCTACTGAGGTAGCAGACTGGGAAAACTCCAAGGAGATAGCCATACATGGCAGCTTTTTTTTTTTTTTTTTTTTTGCTGGTGGTAGGAGTTGAACTCAGGGCCTTCACACTGAGTTCCTTTCTAGATCTTTTATTTTTGTTTTGAGACAGGATCTTGCCAAGTTGTCCAGGTTGGGCTCAAACTTGTAATCCTCCTGCCTCAGCCTCACAGAGTTCTGGGGTTACAGGCATATATATGGCTGGATAACAGTTTTGAAATCACAGAGTTTCCTGTACTAAAACTGTTTCTGTGTCAGCTGAGGCAATAAACTTCCTTCAAATGTAAAATCTGAATTCAGCAATGGCCGTGGAGGGGAGAAGGTGGAAGGCTTGAGACCTACCTGCTATCCTAGAGCTGCTCCCCTTCTTACCTCTATCCTCCGGCTTGGAGCTGAGCAAGGCCTTGGAGAGCCAGACCTGTGAGGACTGATTAGGAAGTCTCATGCCAGGAGAAGTCTGAGATGCCCTAAATGTAGCTCTAGGCTGGAGAAGGCAAGACAGGAAAAGATAAGAGGAGTTAAACTTTTTGACAGCTTTAGGTTAAGGCAACAAGGAGAAAAGAAAATTGTCCTGTATTCCTTTACTGCATGTTAAAGGCCAGCCTTTGTATTCTACATGCAAAGCCAACCAACCAGAAAGCAGTGAGCCCTTCCCCAGCAGACCATCTTCCTGGGCTCTTATCTGTAGCATGTGTACCCCCAAATTTTCACCATGAAGCACTCTGGCCTCTTAGATGCACCAGTGCTGCACACTGGCCTCTCCAGAGCCCTCTGGAGAACTCAGAGCCTCACCTTCTGGGCTGGAGCGCAAGTTGCTCTGTGGCCAATTTGTTTTGGTGAGAGCCCAGGCGAGTCAGAGCAGTCAGTGGATGAAGGCCTGGGCTGGGATGACACGCGTCTCCCAGGTGTACGGCCCCTGGACAGCCTCAGAGCTGAAAGCTTTTCAGAGGTGGAGAGAGAAAACAGAGTGAAAACCAGGCCTCTTCTATGGGCATCTTGAGAATTTGCTTTTCAGAAGTCCCAGTGGCCTCTTATATGCTCCGTATTCAAAAATCAGATATTTAGCCGGGCGTGGTGGCTCACGCCTGTAATCCCAGCACTCGGGAGGCAGAGACAGGTGGATTGCTGAGTTCGAGGCTTGCTTGGGCTACATAGTGAGCTCAGAGCCAGCCTGAACTAAAAGCGAGACCCTGTCTCAAAAAAAAAAAAAAAAAAAAAAGATCAGATGTTTAGTCAACAGTATCTGTAAACAGGAGTGAAAATGTCATCAGGGCGTAATCAAGAAGCTCTAAATGCATCTGTCTCACTGAGGAGAAACACTGCAGCTCTTACTCAGGACCACAGACCTTAGTTTTTCACAAAATAAACCCAGTTACCAGGATCCCAAGTTCCTTCCTTCTTTCCTTCCTTCCTTCCCTCCCTATCAGTTTGTTTCCGGTAAAGAGATATATTCTCTGTGGGGAGTGGTAATATACATAATGTCTTTTAATCTTTTTTACTGGTTCCTAAGTCTTGAAAGTTGAGCAGTAGCAGATGAGAAGCAGACTATTCGAGCTTTCTAGAATGGTGGTGTGAAACCTCAAAAACCACTGAACATAGTCTAGAATAATCTACCATGGAAGCAAGAAAGGAATTCTCAAGTGGACTTGGCCACTGGCTTCTTTTGGTGGTACTGAGGGTGGAGCCTAGTGCCTTTGTGCTCAACTACATCACCAGCCCCATTCTCTTTTTATTTTGTGTTGAGACAGGATCTTGCCAGGTCACTGACACCTCTCCATTGGCTTGAACTTCTAAGCCTTTCTGCCTCACTCCTAGAGTACAGTAACAGGTGTGCATTACCTCACCTGCCCACCGTTTTATTTGAGACAGGGTCTAGCTTTGTAGTTCAGGCTGGCCCTAAGCTCACTATGTAGCCCAGGCAAGCCTCGAACTCACAGCAATCCTCCTGTCTCTGCCTCCTGAGTGCTGGGATTATAGCTGTGAGCCACCATGTGCAGCATTGTGGTGTGTAGTTACTGGGGATAGAACTCAGGACCTTGTACTTGCAAGGCAGATGCTGGAACCAGTGAGCTAAATCCTTAGGCTTTGCCATTGATTTTTTTTTTTTTTGCTTTTTGAGACAGGGTCTCGCTTTGTAGTTCAGGCTGGCCCTGAGCTCACTATGGTGCCCAGGCAAGCCGCTGTGAACTCAGCAATCCTCCTGTCTCTACCTCCGGAGTGCTGGGATTATAGGCGTGAGCCACCACATCTGGCACTGTGGTATGCGGTATTGATTGTATTATATGTGGTTATCGGGGATCGAACTCAGGTCCTTGCGCTTGTGATCGCCATTGGTTTTTGATGTGCAATTTATTCACACCAGGCCAGGCAATTTCAAGCCCAGCCTTGGGAATTCAGTGGCTCAGAGAAATCCTGTCTCAAAACAAAAATAAAAGACTGAGGATATGGCTCAGCGAGGCTCTGTATGCCCTGGGCTCAATTTTAAATAACAAAACAAAACACACACACACACACACACACACAGAGGCACACGCATGCATACACATAGACAACAGCAATAAAGAAACACTTAAGCTTCAGCTGCCTTCTCCCTAAGTTATGTGAAGATCAGGAAAATACTGGGACGGCAAACCCAAGGCATTGAGTATGACTGGAGCATTACTGATGACTGGGGGTGTGTATCAGCTCTAAAGCAGGAAGGTCTTGCAAACATTTTAAGTGCGTTTGGAAACATACTGCAGTGTTAGCAATGACTACTAGAGAAGATAGATGATTAAACGTTTTTCTTTACATTTTCCTGTATTCCACAAGTATGTTTTATTTTCCTTCTCACCATCCCCATTCTATCAGTAGGGTTCAGTTCACATGAACTGAGTGAATCCAGGAAATGACTCAGGCTGGTTCTTGGTAGTGATTCAGAGGAGTAAATGAGGCTCCTGAGCTGTTCACCGTGTTACTTCACATTCAGCTACAGAGCAAATATTGGTAGGCACAGGACTTGGGCTTCCATCTAGGAATCTCTGCTGCCTGTGACTGCGCCACTTCGCTGAGCCATGGGGTAGGGAGCCTGCTAAGTGGCCACACAGGACCCCTGGGTGTGTCTGAGGTCATTTCTGGAAGAGATCAGCATTCGAATGGGCAGACTGAGCAAAGCAGCTCTGCCCTTAGCAGTATTCAAACCCTGGAGGGAAGCAGCAGAGCATTAAGGAGGAAGAAGGTGGGTTGTCCCATGTTGCCAACATCCAGATGGCAGACTTTCAGCTTGCATAATTTTGTGAGCCAATACGTTTTAACTGTTGCTAATTTTACAGAAGATAGTTGTCTGAATTCCTGCATGAGGCCCAAGAGACCTAAGCAAAGAAGTCAACTCATGCAGAAGTTCTGTATCAGCAAGCCAAAAGTAAGCTGTTAAAAACCAAACAACTGGGGCCGGAGGGTTAGCTCAGTGGTTCCGGCGCCTGCATCGCAAGCGCAAGGTCCTGAGTTTGTCCCAGTAACCACATATAATGCTGGGCGTGGAGACACGCCCAGCAACAATCAACAACCATACCAATATGCCAGACTGGTGGCTCACGCCTATAATCCCAGCACTCGGGAGGCGGAGACAGGAGGATTGCTGAGTTCCCAGCAGCTTGCCTGGGCACCACAGTGAGCTCAAGGCCAGCCTGAACTACAAAGCGAGACCCTGTCTCAAAAAGCAAAAAAAACAAACAAAAACAAAAACAAACAAACCAAACAATTGCATGTGAGCAGGGGACAGTAAGAGAAAGAAAAAAATCTGATGGTAAAAAGGAAAAAAACACAAACACAGTTTATGTTATAGGGGAGTGAAGGGTTGAAGGGAGGGCAGGGCAATGGGAAAAATAAGAATCAAGATGTATTATGTATAGGTGCAAATTGCCAATGGGCAATGTGATCATAATGTATCCCTAAAATGTATCAATGAACTTATTTTAAAAAAAAGACAAAAAACCAAAACACAACTGTTTACCGGAACTTCAGAGACATCAAGAGAAATTCTTGAATAGGCAGTTTTAGCTGGTATGATAAGGTTCAATAATTGCAAGTCAATGATTAACAGTTTAAAAAACTATTCAACTATTACAAGTCCAAAAAAACAACGATGAAGCAACCAATTCATTTTTCTTCTGTTTCTGATTTCCTCAGACTGCTCTGTTATCAAACCGATCTCTTCCCAGGTGTGGCATGCCCGTGTAATCCCAGTACTTTGGGTGGCTGAGGTAGGAGGCTCCTAAATTTGAGGTTTGAGCCCAGCCTGTAGAAAGCAAAACCCCCAAACCAAAAAGAGCTGGGGACGTAAAGGCCTGTGTTCAATTCCCAGTAACCACAGAACCAACCTACTGGAGGCTGGCAGGGGAACTCACAGGCAGGCCCCGGGCACTCCCCAGCACCACAAACAAAACAAAGGGAAAAACTAATAGGATGAGACTTAAAAATGGTCAGTAGTCAGATAAGATCTTCATACTCAATTTCATGTAGTTCTTTTTTCTTCTTCCCAGCATGGCAGATTGAACCTTCACACTGTGCTATATCCCTAGAGCACTTTTTTCATGCTTTTTGAGACAGGGTCTCGCTTTGTAGTTCAGGCTGGCCCTGAGCTCACTATGGTGCCCGGGCAAGCCGCTGCGAACTCAGCAATCCCCCTGTCTCTGCCTCCCGAGTGTTGGGATTACAGGCGTGAGCCACCACACCCGGCACTGTGGTATGTGGTATTGATTGTTGGTGGGCGTGAGTCTCCACGCCCAGCATTGTATGTGGTTACCGGGGATTGAACTCAGGACCTTGTGCTTGCGAGGCAGGTGCCGGAACCACTGAGCTAACCCTCCGGCCCTTTCATGTTTTATTTTGTGATAGGGTCTTGCTAAGTCACTAAATTGCCCAGGCTGGGCTCAAACTTGTGATTCTCCTGTCTCCGCCTCCCAGAATGATGAAATTACAGGCAGGTCCCACCATCCCTGGGATAATCCGCCTTCTGACAAGATAAATCAGTTCCTGCATATCTGTGTTAACATCTCTCTCTAAGTGGTTCTGTTTCTCAGGAGAGCCCTGACTAGAAACAGGCAGGGGAAATTTCCTTTGCCCCCTCATCCCATCCTACCATCACTGAGCTCTAGAAATGTGCAGCGACTCATTCGAAGGTTTCTATTTTTACAAATTACATAAAAACACAGTGAAGATTTAGTGGGTGCTAAAATGTGGTTTTGAAATTTTATTAAAAAAATATATTTGCAAACATATAAAATTTAGGATGAAAAATGCTTATTTTAAAACATGTAATAACTTAATATTTGCAAACATACACAGATGGTATAAAATCCATACCGTTAAAAATGTTAATGATGCAGTATTGCGCTTGCGGAACAGAAAACCTTGCTGTCACTCCACTGTTTCTCATCCCCACACTGCAGCGAGCCAAGAATCTGGAACAATGAGTCATGAAAGCCACACAGCCCGCCGAAGCAGTAATACAGAATAAAAGGACCATTTTGAACACACTTTAAAAATGTGTCTCCTAAGGATTCACACAGATAAAAGGGAAACATAATTTTGCATTTTTCCTATTTCAAAGTGATCGATATTGCATCTTAGCATTTTAAAGAAAGCCGTCAAATCCAAATGTGACTGAAACATTGCACGTATCTCTCCTGCTGAAAGTTGCTGAAAAACAGAACCCTTAGGGCCCTGGCCCACTCACTGGAAGGTTCTCAAGCACAGCTTTTAAAAAGCCTCCTGTAGGTAGCTTTGCTCCGCTCAGACCTTAACATTTTAGACAACGAAAACACAGCGTACTGCTTTCCCCAGAAGATACTCTAAGCACGATGGAAGAGTTTGAACCAAAGGTGGGTGAGGAAAGAAATGCGCTCAGCAGACAGGACACAGGACACGCGCCTGTGACTCCTTAGTCCTCCTCAGTGTAGGACGAGTCCATAGGTGCCTCTGCCACCTCATTCGTCTCCAAGTTACAGTATGATGACTGAATTTGTTTTGTAAGCTGTTAGGCACCTTCGATTTTGTGTTGCATTATTAGTAATACAATGGCAGTTATGGCCTCTGCTATCAAAAGGAGAAAAATTCAAACTACATTCTTTGGGGGAGGACAGTAATAAAGCTGCATGGTTTAAAAATATTCATCTAACAGTAGATTTGGTGGGATTTATAATTTCTACGAGAAAATACAGGCCAGGAACAAGACAAATGCTTGGACATACAAAATCTATCAGACACATTCTAACATAAGCCTGCGCATCCTCCTGGAGAGAAGGGCCCAGGTTGACTTGAATTCTCAACAAACCTCTACTCTGTTCAAGGTACGCTGTAGACATTCCACATGCAGACTGCATGAAATGCTTCTCCTGATACTGATGGTCACGTGAAAACTTAGGACCCAGAGTCAATCAGGCCACCTCACAAATCTGGGAAGAGATGCGCAGGAAGGAGAAATAAGGCCATCTAGGAGGTACACAGGTATGTGTGGTTCTTTGTCAATCCAGACATCACTTTACAACACAGAGCAGCGCCATCCACTGTGACACACACCATCCTCTGGGCTGCTCCTAGAGCCTACACTAGGACAGCAGAGGTTAGGGGGATGGTTGTATGAACAGGTGGACAGAGTGGTCTACATGCAGGTCTCCTGGGGTTCTGCAAAACCTAGCAAGAAGCATCTCTATCTTGGTGTCCATTTCCGTTCTACTCAGTTTCTAGTAAAGACATGGCAGCAATGTAAATGTGCAACCTAAGCTAGCACGAGGTTCCGGATAGTAAGCCTCAATGAGGAATAAGGCAACTGAACTGTGACTTTCAGGCCAGGGGCATCCAACTGCAAGTATCCAGGCTTGGCCTGGCTCTGGCTCTCTGGGGACCCATTCTGGCCTGAACTTCCTGGTAATCATGACCATACATTTCTGGCTTCTAAATTTTCTTTTTTTTTTTGGAGACAGGGTCTCGCTTTGTAGGTCAGGCTGGCTCTGAGCTCACTATGTAGCGCAGGCAAGCCTCCAACTCAGGAATCCTCCTGCCTCTGCCTTCCGAGTGCTGGGATGACAGGCGTGAGCCACCACGCCCGGCACTGCGGTATGTGGTATTGACTGCTGGTGGGCGTGAGTCTCCATGCCCAGCATTGTATGTGGTTACCGAAATCGAACTCAGGACCTTGCGCTTGTGAGGCAGGCGCCGGAGCCACTGGGCTAACCCTCCGGCCCTGGCTTCTAAATTTTAACTAAATACTTTGAATATATAAACTTGGAAGTTTAAACAGGTCTACCTTTTTCAAGTCTCCATGACTTGGGCACTTAAAAAGTTTACTTTCACACCAAGGAAGCCTTATAGATTTTCTTTTACTGTCTATCATATTCATTCCTAGGATTAAAGGGTAAAAGTTAACAGACTGATTATAGACCCTCTTTAGGGTGTTCTCTCTTTACTCTCTCATATTATTAAACATATGCAAAAGCATCATTTAAATTCAAATGTCTATTATGACAGGAATCCCTTGATTCTCCTGTTCACTAAAGCCGACTAAGTCTACACTCAGGGCATGATCAAACCTACTGGTAAATTCATTTTATAAGAACAGCCACACAGATTGGATACCATCTCTTGGTATCAGCATCACTCCTTATCTTATCACAACTTTCTCTCACTGTAACTTTCTCTTTCCCAGATGATGTGTGAACAATTAATTCATTTTTGGTTGTCAAGTTTATAAACTACCTTTGAAAACAAACTACCCCTAGTTGAGTGTGAAAACATAAGCTTCCCTGAATTCTACACAATTCACAAGAAATAGGTACACAGTAGAGGAGAAACTAAACTGAGCAGAAACACTGTCTAGGAAGCATGTTTAGATCAACAGAAGCCAAATGAATTACTCTTTATGTAAAAAACTAAGAGTAATCTAAAGTTAAGTATGTAATTCACAAGTAATTTCCTAAAACTTCAGTTAGAAAAAAATTCCCTATAGATTTATGATTGAGTTACCATTAAAGCTTAAATGATGGTTCCCAGGAACCATCATGTCCGTCAGCATTATTCACAGCTAACGCTTATGTTAGCTGGCTGAGCCACATGGGTTTTACCCCATCATTAAATAGTACTCAGAAAAGTAAGCAGTGCATCTTAACTGGTTAAATTCTACAAAATGACCTGTATTATAGAAACAGACACTTTAATTCAAAGAATGTCTTAAAATTACTATTGCTGAAATAAAAATCAAAATCTACATTAAAATATTACTAAACACTATTACATGCCATAAAAGAATAAATATAAATCATGGCGGATCAATAGCAGCATAACAAAGCATCTTTACACATTTTCACACTTTGGGCTGGAAAAGTACTCACAGCCTGAGAGTATACTGGTAAAGTTCTGAATCTCGCACTTTCTTCTAAATGCCATACTCTACATCAAATTAAGGGCAGTGTGGCAACAGTTCCCTTTTCTGCATAGTTTTAGAACTGTTCTCAGAACACTTGAGGAATAGAACCAGAATGGCTTTGTCAGATTGGTCCACTGTCTTTTTTGTCAAAGTATTAAGAAATACAATTAACAATGACTTTTGTGTTTAGACAGAAAAGGAAAATAAGGCTGTGCTTCACACATAAATTTAACATTTCCAAAATCACTGGGTAGATTAACTTAAAATGAAATTTTCTGGTAGGATTTGAGCATTCTCAGCCCCAGCCTGTTTCAAATTCCATATCACCACAGATCTCAGAAGGATCCTATTTATATAGTAATGCTGCATTGGTGCCTGCTGTATGGCAGGAGCAGGGACACTTAAAAACAAACTGTAAAGAAATTACAGAATTTTAAAGGCCCAAATGACAGCACACATATAAAATATACTTCACTTTTATCAGTCATTTCTAATTTATCAACTTAAACTTTGATCCATTAGAACTCGATGCTACTTTTAGAACTGATCTCTACTCTGCTCAACAGCTGACTATGAGCCTAATGTCAATGTCTAACAGGCGTGGGGAGACGTGCACGCCAGGCTGGGTTCTGCTGCAAGGCTGGTGGCTACTTCTCTCTAGGTCTTTGAAAATGAAAGTAAGCTGAAAACCAGACTCCCTATTTCACATACTTCCACACAGCTGATGAAAACAACCATATAACACAATGATCTTTTTGTTGTTTTGTCAAAATAAGTCTGCTGGTGATGCTTCACAGTGAAACCTCCATTATCACCGAGAATATCACTTAGAAACATTCTTAAGGACTGAGTCTCTTTCTCACAGGCTGAATTTCAGGATTCTCAAAACTCCATTTTCTATTTAGAAAGAAGTTTCCATGATGAAGCCTATTTGTTTTTGAGGCTGACTCTGCCTTCAGCTTTATTTCACTCCAGTCATAGGTTGTGGTTGTCTTTGTTCTTGGTCAGAACTTGCAAGTAAACTTCATGAAGTGTACTGAGGAAGCTGGAATCATTCTGGAAGAGATGGATCCGGTAAGGATGTCAACGTCACATTATCTCATGAGAACTTACTTCTTTGCTAATAGCTCAGGAATACACTGTATTAATAATTGGTACAGCTAATTTAGCACTTATTCAAATAATCTCATCACCCAGAGACAGTGCGTTTAACACTGCGGAGTTTACTAAGTTATTATTCCACCAGGAGCATAAACTCACACAGAAAGAAACATTACTCAAAGGTAGCCCTTTTAATTTGTAAGAACTTATAAAATTAGGTATTGTAATTTAAGAATTGAAAACATCAAGACTGTATTGATATCCTACATACCTTTATTAGATGTATCAAGGTATCCTGGAGCTGAGACTTGCTGAGAATAATAGGAGGCTTTCTCTGATTTTCTGGTGTTCCAATGGTGAGGGGAGAAGGGGAGTTTGCTTTCTTTTCAAGGTCTGTGGACCTTGCAGCAGTCTGCTGGAAAACACTCGGGGACAGCAGGACTGAAGATACTGCCGTGGTTGTCACAGTAGCCAATGGAGGGCCTGCAACCTGGTGGGGGGGCAGTGATGACGGTCATTTTACGTTGTGTAGAAGTGAGTGCTGGCCCAGAGCAGGTGACATCTGATAATAGGCACTAGGAGTATGAAAGTGGAGCACAGAGCACATTTTTTCTATTCAGTGACCCCACCACTGCTAGAGATTGAGCCCAGGCCCTTATGCACGGTAGGCAAGTGCTCTATCACTGAGCTACACATCTAACTCCCAAACACTAACACTTCTGGGTTCAAAGAAACATTCTGTAGAAACATTTTGAAAACTTTAAGTTGGTCACATCTGTAATCCCGGTAGTTGGCAGGCTAAGGCAGAAGGATCACTGGAGTTTGAGGGCAGCCTGGACTAACACAATGAACTCAGGACCAGCCTCAACTACAGAGACCTTGTCTCAAAAACGAACAAACAGGGGCTGTGGATACAGCTCAGTGGTGCTATGCCTGCCTGGCAGGCACAAGGTCCTGAGTTTTATCTTTGGTACAAAAAACCCCCCAAACAAAAAAACAAACAAATAAAACCCCAAAAGAAAAAATGAAACAAAAAACCCCCAACCCACTCCCCAGAACAAAACAGACAGACAAAAACAACAATAATGAAACATCTGAACATTTTCTATCCGATGGATGAAGAGCCCACTTTTAGAAAAATGCCCTACAGCAATGATGGCGAACCTTTTAGAACTTTCAGTGGTAACAAATACCTGACTGTGGCACATGTGCTATAGGTTTGCCACCACTGCCCGAGTCATCAAGAGAAGCCATGTTCAACTACTGCAAAGGTAGTTATGAGAAAAGGTAGTTATGAGAAGTAACAGTGTGGCATGCAGAGTGAGAACAATGCTATGATGATAACAATTTCCTTGAGAGGGGGCTGAGGAAATAACTGGACACATAAGAGGAAACTTCTGCAGTCATGAAACAGTTACCTATTTTGAAGAGTTTATCCCCTCTTTTATCCTGGTACAGGGGATTAGACTCCAAACCTTTGCACTAAGCTGCATTCTCACTTCTTTTATTTTTGGAGACAGAGTCTAGCTAAGCTGCCCAGACTGAGCTCGAACTTGGGATCCTCCCTCAAGCACCCAGAGCACTGGGATTACAGGTGCACACCATCACATCCAACCTGAGCATTACTTTACCCACAGGCTATACAGAT
>PVIC010041388.1:0-16253 GCA_004025085.1 Thryonomys swinderianus
CTAAGCACATGGGAAGCTGGGCCACTGGAAACCCAGGCCTAACCTCCTCTTCTCTCATCCAGCCAACACTGAGCAACTGCTCACACGTTAGGGCCTACCCAAGGGGTGTGGCACTCAGAGATGGATGAGATACAGCTTCCTCTCCAGGGGACTCATACTTGGTTTAGGAAAACAAACGCCAAATTACAAAATGGCATTGTGGGAGCTACCACGAAGGTATAGCTACTCAGAAGAGGTTACACTTTCTTATTCTAGTAGAAGTAGTATCTCAGAATATCAGGTTTCCAGCCTCCTAAAAGTGGTTTGTGTGGTATGAATAAGAGGTCAAGAGGCAGCGATGGGCTACAATGCTGGGTAAGAAGGGTTCAGGTTGTCAAGGGTGCACTCTAAGGAATTCCAGCTCTAGGAAGGAACTAAAAGTTCTGTAAAAGGAAGCCGGAGAGAGAGTTGGGCTGAGGTGCTGGGGTGAACTGTGAAGCGGTAGGCAGTGCCCTGGTGTATTCACTATGGCACAGGTGAGCAGGCAGCCTCTGGGTCCTGCCCAAAAGGGCTCTGTGACTCAAGGCCAAGAAAGGCCAACCCGAGTAGCACCGAACAGGACTTCCACAGCACCGGAAGGGCTTGGTGGTCCTTAGCCAGATTTGTTCTGCAGACTCACAAACTTCCACGTTGCCAAAGCTCACATGCCAAAGAAAAGGGCACCAGGTAGATGCCCCCGGCACCGTGTGAACATGCCAATGTGTCCCATGTCTCCCTGAAAGGTTTTCTTAAGGACTGATTTCTTACTGCTCAGTTTCTGGGCATCAGTTCATTACTCAGGAGTCTTTGTGAGAGCCTGGGAAGTTGAGCAGGGGCCACGGTGAGCTCACAAACAGGCAGGCCTGGAACCACTTAGATTTTCCGGGAGAAGCCAGGGCACTAACATGTTGCTTCTGGATCTCTGGAGAGGGAATTTGGGGGTGTCTGCATCCTGTTTCCCCTTGAGGGACTCGACACAAAGGAGATGAGAGGGATGGGGAGAGAATGCTCTTCCTTGCCTTGCTTTGGACGGTGCAGGATCTACCCCTTATGGGACCACCCTATGCCACCTGCAGTATCAGATGTGGGTGTTACACCTGGGGTGTTATATGAGAGATCGGGGTGTGGTTGTGATGCCATTGGCTCTGAAGGTCACTAGACAAGCGGTCCAGCCCAAGGGTAAACTCTTCTGGGACTTCCTGAAGCAGGAGCATAAGTGTTTCTAGCCAGAACTCTATGAGCCTTGTAAAGCCTAGGTTCTACTTTAATAGTCACAACTGAAGCTAATGTCCAGTGAACATACGTTAGGTATTAGGATTTTATTAACTTATTAAATACATGTGCCCTGTGGCAGTACTTGAACATGGTCCCGTGTGTTTCCAGGGGCCTTTGGTTCTCCTAAAAGTACAAATTTAGACACTCTCCATCTGCTTCTCTCCTTCCCATGTGCGTACCTGAGTATTAAACAACGCTGACCGTTGAAGTCTACCTAGCATATACTAAGTGTCAGGCGCTGTGTTAAACACCTATATTCCTTTTTCTCATTTAAGTCTCATTCTAGCTCTGTTAGGCAGACTCCATTACTGTGTGGGGGAAGAGCTGAATAGAGCCAGGCATGGCAGTACAGCTCTTCAGAGGCTGAGGTAAGAGGATTACCATGAGTTTGAGGACAGGCTGAACTATATAGCAAGACTCTGTCTTTAAAAAAAAAAAAAGGAGTTGAATAATCAGGTTTAGGAAAATTTTGAAATTCACTCAGGGATGTGTAACTTAGAAGGGGTTAAACCATGATACGAACACAGTGGTCATTTGCTAAGCTCCTGCTTTCACATACTTACTACCCTCTTCCCAGGGGCTCCCCTCTTGAACAGACCCCAGCTACGGCTTTGAATCAGTGGGTAGCGGATCAGAAGCCCTTCCGAATCCTAGCAGGGCAGGACCCTCCTGGAATTTCTTTGCAAAGGCGCGTCATCCTCTCATCTGGCCCAAGCCACCGCCCTCTCAGTCCTGGTACTAACCCTTCTCTGGAAATCATGAACTTCATGAGAGATCAAAGCGAACTCCAGGCTCCTGGCTGCCAACCCGTTCCCATTTGGCTTTTTATGTGGCCGAGGCTTCCGGGGGGCAGTGACCACAAGACGGAACACTGAGTAGCTTTCATAGGGAAAGCGTATGTCGACCTCCACTGGCTATGGAAATTGGGCAATTTTTCACTTAAAACCATCTGAAAACAAACTTCCCATGCCTTCAAAATTATATATTCACAGAACATTTCTAGACTCTGGAATAGGATTAGATGGTAATGATTTAATTGATGGTTAAGTGTGGAGAGAAAATGAATGTGCTGAATCCTTTCTGTAATTATCTCTCCAAGGAGTCCTGGCAGCTGTAATTACTGTCTGAGGCCAAAATGACAAAGCAGCTGCAGTTGTGAGAGAATGTGTTGCAGCCCCTACTGGATCTTGAAGGAAAAGTTGGCCACAGCCAGCACAGGTGCCCCTACGATTAGCGACAGTGGGAGCAGAGCCCCTGAGGAGGCCAGAGCCCCCTTTCTCTTAGACCTCAGGGATGTTATCCCTGCACACTCAGCTGGTCTTTTCCCCTTGCTGGTGGAAATATTAGTTCTTGCTTTTTTTTTTTTTTTTTGAGACAGGGTCTCGCTTTGTAGTTCAGGCTGGCTCTGAGCTCACTTTGTAGTCCAGGCAAGCCTCGAACTCAGCAATCCTCCTGTCTCTGCCTCCCGAGTGCTGGGATTACAGGCGTGAGCCACCACACCCAGCACTGTGGTATGTGGTACTGATTGCTGGTGGGCGTGAGTCTCCATGCCCAGCATTGTATGTGGTTACTGGGGATCGAACTCAGGACCTTGCGCTTGTGAGGCAGGCACTGGAACCACTGAGCTAATCCTCCAGCCCTCTTTTTTCTTTTTTGAGACAGGATCTCACTATGTAGTTGAGGCTACCCAACTCATTATATAACCTAGGCTGGCCTCAAATTATAGCAATCCTCCTGCCTCAGCCTGTTGAGTGGTGGAATTATAGGTCTGTACCATCGCATCTGGCTCCTCCTCTTCTTTCTTTCCTAGGAAGATTAAACCAGTCAGCTCAAACTAATCTCTCCTCTTTGGGTGTTGGGGTGTGAGGGGCTGGGTGAACAAAGAGGATAAAGGCTTAAATCTTAATTCAGGAATGGGGGTGTCCTTAGGTCCTAGAGGCCAACTGGTGCTAATTCCACAGTTCAGGGTCTCTACCCACTTGGTGGCCAACAGATCAGTTAGATTACATTTCCACTTTTGACTACAATGAATGGGAATAGCTGCCTCCACTTATCCAATGAGTCCAATCATGACCAAATTCTTTGTAGATGACGGGTTTCTCTGTCTGGATAGTTTTACAAAATCCATGTGTACATTCAACAGCCACCAAATTTTGGAGCTCCTCCTATGTGCCAGGAGCCTCATATAAGACTGGGTACAATCGGCTTCTATAGCGCTGGACTGTGGCTCTTGAGTTTTCTTTGGCTTGACTTGGACCTGCTCACATCTGAGATGTCAGGATCTGCATCTAGAGATGAGATAGTTGGTTGCAGAGAGTTTTGGATGAAGTGGACGTGCTGCAAATGAGTTGTGAGCTGCCGATGTCTGCAGAGCTGATTGAGACACTGGCTGTAGCTCCTGGCCCTCTCTCCTTTGCATCCTCTCTCACACACGCAGCACTCCTGAGGTGCCTACGATGCTCAGAGGGCGTGCTCCTTTATGGTTCATCCCTTCTACCCCCAAAATGGGGGTCCTGAGCCCTATCTCGCTGCACAGAACTCTTGCTGGTATGATTAAGACAGAACCCAGCATTGGGTAACAACATGCCGGTTAAACAAGCTATGTCTATTTAGCTCTGGAGGATGAAGTTGGCATTTCTGCATGGTAATCCCAATACCTGGCAGGGTGCTTGGCACTTGCTCAGAAGTATTTATTTCATAAATGAAGACAAGCTTTAAGATGCTAAGGAGGAAGATGGTGGAAGATAGGTGATCAGTAAAACCATTAAACAGACGGAGGTCAAAGATGTGCAACCCCGTCTTCAACGGGAAAGGGGAGCCTAATTCCAGTTTGCTTATTCAAGCGAAGATGTTCGGCAGTAGAACGATGACACTATGACAAATGAGTAAATCACAGCTTGAACAAGGGTATGTTAGCATGGATCCTTCCCATCATATTCTTCACCCTTTATTTTTGTCTTTCATCCCTTCCTCTCTTGACTGTATAGTCTTGGAAAGTAGGTGCCATGGGTTTTACTGCATCGTGCACTTACTGCTCAGGGCCTGAACATCACATGGGATGAGCGCCCTAAATATTTATTGATCAAACACAGCCGTGAATCCCTCAGAGCCCAGGAGGATTATCTGCAATGATGCCTTTAGCCAGAAGAGGGCAGCAAAAGGTAGCAGAGCGGATAACACAGGCACCAGAACAGAGCTATTTGATCTCTGAGGGCCATGTGCTTGATAATGAGCAAGGGTCTTATTATTTATATGAATATTTGGGGACTTTGGGAAGACCAAAACTGAGAGCATTGTGACAGGAGTCCAGTGAAGCCCTGTGTCTAAAGGACGGAAGCTGGAGGGGCTGGGGAACAGTGCCGGGTAGAGGTGTGAGAAGCTGATTCCTGTGGGTTAGGTGAGTCAGCACCGGTGCGGCAAACACAGCAGACGGCGCTGGAGCTCCAAATGTTCACTCAGCGTTTGATTCCCTGCTTTCTCCAGTGACAAGGGTCTGGACTGTTGGGGCTGACGCCACCTTCATCCTGGTTTAGGCTTAGGAAGAGCGAGAAGAAAGGACCAAGGAGCACATTCTCCAGCTCACTCTGCAGGCCCCAACACAGCTGTGGGAACTGGTGGGCCGTGGAGGCTTTAGAAGGAAAACTCCTCATCTCAGCCACATTCACTGCACAGCACAGTGTTGATGGCCTCTGTAGAGTGTGACACACAGCGGTGGGGAGGGGGCTTCGGAGAGCCGGCAGGCTCAGCTCTGATCCGGACAGGTTTTTGGTAGGAGCTCTGGACTGGCAAGTGGAGGGACCCAGGATTTGTTGCTCCATGTGCTGAGGCTTTCTCGAACCTTTTGGAATCAGCTAGAAAGTAGGCTGGTTCCAGGAGGCTAGAGGGCTTGTGTGGAAAAAAAAAAAAAATGGGTGTACCAGGAAAGAGTCATACCCGGAAGGGTAGACAGCACCACTAGTGAGGAAGGGCACGGCCTTTCTCATGGTGGCTCAGAGAATGGGGACTCTGGGTCCCCAGGGCCCACATTGCTTCAAAGCTCAGCAAACTTCTGGCCATGGGATGTAAGTGGAAAGTCTTTGGGGGATTAGGGATGTCTTTCCTTGCTCTCGATTGAGAGCTATAAGAGGTGGATTTTCCTCTGGAGGTTTTCATGTCTGGACTTAGTACTGAGAATTGTATCAACATTACCACTAACCTGGAGATGAATCCAAAGGAAAGATGGCCAGGAGTGGGGAGGAACTGGTGTTCCTGACACATGGCGGGTGAATCTGCCATCCCTGAATTCCTCATCTCTTGTGAGACCCTTTGACTGGATGATACGTCTTCTCCGTATTTAATCCAGTTTGTGTTAGGGTCCTCTTCCTCACATTGAAAGTATTACAGTGAAGATACCTTGCCACAAAGTTGCTCAAGAACTTGTTGGATAATCTGTCTTTAATAAAGGACATCTCCTTGGCAGGCTTCTCCCTCTCCTCTAGGTTTCTGTCTCTGCACTAGCACTATGATTTGCTTCTGGAGCCTCACTTTCTACCCACACATTCCTTCTGAGGGGTTCCACACATGTTTTTCAAAGAGAGTTAAACCTTGCACGCATACCTTTCTTGGCAGCTACAACACATGAACGCGGGTGCTTCTATGTCTCTAGTCATGGTTGACACGACTGGGTCTCAGCGATGCCTCCAAGGCTGCAGACATAACCCTGCACCATGTGTTCTATCTGTTCTCCACGCAGGATGCACGAGGGCCCCAAAGTCACCCACATCTCTTTCCATCTTGTCCCCTGTGAATCACTTTGTACCTCCTGTCCTGAAACTCTTTACACATCCAGCTTAATGTCAGTCAAAGCAAGTGGCATTCTGGGCATCTGTTTTGTTGTCTTCCTCTACCTTCCAGTACCAGCTTATAAGTCACGAGGGTTAGCTACTTGATCTCTAAGCAACACAGTCCCCCATGTCTTTGCAAGAGGTTCTGTCTTCTTGGCTAGAAATGATTCCTTCTAACATCCTAAGCAGTGATTCAGAACATAATTCTAAACCTCACCTTGACCTTTTAAGCCATCTGTCGATCATCTTGAAGGTCCTTCTCCATCTTCCAGAGGCCACAGGGCAAAAAGAAGTAATGAAAATACTACCTGGGTTCTCAAATCTTTCACCACCAAACTGTATTTATCTGAAGATCCACTCATGTGCGGCTCTGATGGACTGTCTGTGTCCACAAGAGGCATGACTCTGGCCAGTTTCAGTTTCAACAACTTATTCAGTACCAAGAAGGCACCTTGCCACTTTTGGGCTCATAATCTTTCTTTATGCCTTACAGCCAAGCATCACCTATAATGTTCGTTCTTTTTAGCCTCCCTATAAGAAGCTCTCTTCATGTTCAACTGAGTGGGGCTCTTTCCTCACATCCGTGCTTCTTTTCCAGACAGAAAGTCTAGCTCCCTTCCACTGAGCAGACTCTCATTTTCATTTGTGCCATTTTCCTCCTTCTAGTTTCTTTTCTATTCAGGAGATTTCCACTATTTTAATTTTTCTTCCTCAGTACAGCCCGACACTAGAAAACTGCCAAAATAAATAGAGAAGCTAAACACCTTTTGTCACGTTTATTTCTGGACATTCACAAGTCACACATGTTCCAGTGAGTCTTTAGGTTGCAAAGAGCCAAAACATTTGGGAGGGTGCACAAGTGGTAATACTGTACAAATATTCATGGAACAACAATGGAAATGAATTTTCATAGAAGTTCCAGAAAGGAGGTCATGACCTCTGTGTTAGAACCTCTAGAGCTGGTCTTTTGATCATGTCTTTGCTGTTAACAAGTTGGTTCTGTGTTCATCTCTTTTCTCTCCTCTTTTTATTAGTTGGCTTCTTTATCTCTGCACATATTTCTTCCCACTATAACTCCGGAAAACTCATAAAAGTGTTTTCTTATGGTCTATCAGGACCTCTAGATTCTCTTTAACATCTTGCAACTTTAGATTTCCTGACATTGCCAAGTTCAGTGACAGAATCTGACTGCTTCATCTTGGGGTATCAGGCCATGCTGCAAGTCGCTGGGGAGCCTAGAAACTGGCTGTGAGGAGCATGTGTCCCTCTTGATCCAGTTCCCTCTGGCCAGGACACACACTTTGCAACTTGCGCTGGTTAGAGCCACCTCTTCACCAGATATGGGTGGAGCTGCGTATTCACATAGGGACAGCAAAGGCACTGTGACATGTCCCAGGAAGGGTCTCTCTCGCCTGCTCTATCTCATCCTGCTTTGTTTTCTTTACTCCCATCCATTCATAGCTTCACTTCTCAGCTTCCACTGTGTCATGTAACTTGATGTTGCTGGACAGCAGAGAACAGAGTTAGCCAGGGGTCCACCCCAGGAAATGTTTCCTGGCAGCCCAGGCAGGCACGGGTCCATGTTCTGGCCACTGGCTCCCCCTTGGCATTAAGGTAGTTGCCGGAGATTAGAAAGAACTGCTTAAAAAAAAAACAAAACTCAGTCTACCTTGGCTCCTGCACTGTTGCTCCTCAGCCTCCTCTTCCTCATTTCCTAAAGCAGGGAACATTTGTTTGCTCCAAAGATTTCTACCCATTTTCCATATGGGAGTCTACTCCACCAGGGAGCTGCCGTGGCTCCAGTGGTCTTTCCTTCTCCTCTGTGTCACATGCACGTCTCCATACCACTTATGAGCATGTTTCATTCCAGTTTGCATAATGTCTTCTGTTCTCTCCTGAAATGTGCCTCCTATGAAGCTGGGATTTTAGGAGCATTTTCCAGGTGGCTACATTCTCCAGCTGTCGTGGGTGTTGTCCGATTGAAGGCAGTGTGACTGTCTGCTGTCTGAGTGCTGAGAAGTGCCCTCTCACATCAGCAATGGTCCCTTGAGAATGGAGGATAAATGCTCAAAGAATGCCACAGCTGGACTTGCTAGAAGCGAATGGAGGTGGGCAATGTGAAGCTGACCTGGGAGGAGAGGACTTGGCAGAGAGAAGCTTCTGTGTCAAAGAGATGGCGCTGAAATTACAGATGACGTTGGAACAGAAGTGACAGCCAAGAGTCAGGGGTGGGACGTGGGAGGATGAGAGGGTGGGGCCATTGTCTACAGTTCAAAGACCAGGGTAGGGCACGGGAGACAGACTTGGTTATTCTAGGCAGCCTAAGGAAATTGATGGAAGAGTAAGAATAGGAATGCTGGATGCTGTCAAAAGGCTCAGCAAGGACCGAGGTGGGGAAAGAGGCCCTTTCAAAGCTGAGCTGAGGCTGGAGGTGGGCAGAGCTGGGTCTAGACATGCAGTCAATTTGCAGAGAAAGGCTGCAAACAGGCTTAGGAGAGAGGAATAGGCTGCACTTCAATTAGTTGGGGGAGGTGTATTCAGTTACTGCATAAATGCTGGGTGGAGCCTTTGCTCTTATACTCTTATATAGCAGCACAAGATGCTTCCTAACTCTGTGGAGTAATATTCAGTTTCATATTTAACATGGTGGCATTGGCTTGTTATCCTAGCACTGTAGGAGGCTGAAGCAGGAGGACTGGAAGTCTGAGCTCAGACTAGGTAACTCAGTGGCCTTGTTTCAAAATAAAAATATTTTTGAGAGGATTCAGGTACAGACCCTGGGTGCCACTCCCAACGCGGAGGACTGAGGCCTGAAGACCGACCCCCCACTCCACCCTGGAGCTGCACGGAGAGGACTCAGGTACAGACCCCGGGTGCCACTCTCAGTGCAGAGGACTAAGGCCTGCCCACCAGTTCCTGCTCCACCCTGGAGGTGCGCGGAGAGGACTCAGGTACAGACACCAGGTGCCATTCCCAGTTGGGAGGTCTGAGGCCTGCTGGCCAGCCCCAACTCCACCCCAGAGCTGCGTTGTGACAACCCAGGCCAGAGAGGAGCTGGAGCCATTTCCTGCAACCCTCCACACTGGAGCCACACCAAGAGACCAGGCAAGATAAAAAAGAAAGGGAATCTAGCTTCTGTTTGGCCATCTATTCCTAGATCCCTCTATTCACCTCTTGTCCCCACACCCTCTCCTATCTTCCTGTCAGAAGCAATACCCAGAAGTAAAAGATTCTTAGGCTGTCCTATTTCTTCTCCTTTACTATTATGAGAAGGTGTGCAAGTCTCTAGTGGTCTTACAGCATACAGTTGATACTGTTTTATATATGCCCTTTTATCCTCTGTTACCCTCTGGCATATATGAGGTTCTCAAGTCTAGGTGATCTTCATAAATCTGCTAACCCTATTTCACTCTCCTCCTGTCTTCCTACCTCCCTGATTCCCCAGTGACCTTTTATTCCCAAAGGGTTCTGGGGGTACATTTACGATCTACAGGTTGTATACACATGCTGATCAATTCTAAATTTCGGCATATGGACATAGAGGTAACTCATGGGCTCAAAGTCTTCAGAATAGAAATTAACAAAACCTTTCATTTTATTTACTGTGTTTAATTCTGATATTGGCACTGATTGTATTATGGTAACAAAGATAATGTGATTGTTCTGTTCAAATACCTCCCATGATGTGTCAGAACTGAGAACTCTCAAGGGTCATTACAGATTCAAGGAGGACACCCCAGGAAGTTACCACTTCCAGAGGGCCCCAGATAATAGAAAGAAAGAGACCTGCAATAAACATTGCCCTGTCATCAGGCAAAGAATTAAACAAATAGCATTAGTAACAACAAAAGAATAGAAATTGGAAAATATAGAAAAATCCAGACACAAAGATCATCACCACAGGGAAATTCAGAGAAAAGGGAAATAGGGCAAACTGAAACTCAAATACCAGGACTCTTTGAGATGGTAACTAAAGCAGATCTAGTAAAATGGAAATCAGAACTCATCTCTGAGATCAAAACAGAGATACTGTCCAGACATCATTAAAGAAGAGATCAGTGAGATGATAGAATCCAAGATAGCAGAAGCAATGGAACCTTTTAAACAGCTTCAAGCAGAGCTCCAGGTGATGATAAAGGAGAACGAAAGCTTGCAAAGTAGGATGAATGAAGCAGAGAACCGAATCTCAGATCTAGAGGACAGCATAGCAGCCAATGAGCAGGAAAGATATAATCTATGGAAAAGAGCAAGGGACCATGAGAAGTCAATCCAACAGCTTCTAGATGACACAAAGAAAAATAATAAGACTGATTGGAGTTACTGAGGAAGCAGGACACAATGTAAAAGACATAAAAAAAACTATTGTAGAGGATAACAGAAAACTTCACAGGAAAAGAAATGGACATACAGATAAAGGAGGCCTATAGGACTCTAAAAGGCTGTGACATCAAAATATCTACACCTAGACATATAATTATCAAGGTTCTAGATACACAACAAAAAAATGAAGTACTGAAAGCAGTGAAAGAAAGGAAGAAAATCAGCTACAAAGGGAAGCCCATTAGGATCACAGCAGACTTTTCAACACACTCAATGCAAGGAGAGCATGGAGGGAAATATTTTTAAGCATTGCAGGAAAACAACCACCAATCTACACTGTTGTATCCTGCAAAATTATCTTTCAGAATAGACGGGGAAATAAGATACTTTCATGATAAAGAACACCTGAAAAACTTCACAAATACAAAACCTGCACTCCAAAACATTCTAAAGAACATTTTGGAAAAAAACACAGAAAATTCCACACCTACAAGACCCAGGAGAGTAAATTCATTGGGGCAAACAAGAAACTAAATAGAAAAGGGGAAAAGCAAGGAAGAAAAAAACCAAGAATAGGGAAACATGGCAGCTCTGAATATGTCCATATCAGTCATAACCATTAATGTCAATGGACTCAATGGGCCAGTTAAAAGACACAGACTTGCAGATTGGATCAAGAAGCAAGACCCTACAATCTGCTGCACACAGGAAACACACCTAATTCAGAAGGAAACCCATAGACTGAAAATAAAAGGTTGGAAAACAATCCTCCATGCCACAGGAAACTGCAAAAAAGCAGGAGTGGCTATCTTTTTTGCAGATAAAATAGATTTCAAATCCAAACTGATTAAAAGAGATAAAGAAGGTCACTATATTCTCATACAGGGAACTATCCAAGAGAAAGAAGTAACAATCATAAATACTTATGCAACAAACTCTAATGCATCCAACTATATAAAACAAACATTAGTGAACATGAAAAGCCATATAACCATGAATACAATAGTAGTAGGGGAATTTAATACTCCACTCTCACAAACTGACAGATCAACTGGACAAAGAGTCAGTAAGGAAATACTTGAGCTAAATCAAACTTTTGAGCAAATGGACTTAATAGATACCTACAGAATTTTTCACCCTACAAAGCCAGAATATACCGTCTCAGCTGCTCATGGATCATTCTCCAAAATAGATCACATTCTAGTTCATAGAACAGGCTTAAGTAAATGCAAAGGAATCGAAGTTACCCACTGCGTACTATCAGACCATAGTGCCTTGAAACTGGAGCTGAATAGCAGAAGAAATTCCAAGATCCTCACAAACACATGGAAATTGAACAACACTCTGTTGACCAACCAATGGGCAACAAAAGAAATTAAAGAAGAAATTAAACAGTTTCTACAACTAAATGACAACCCCAGTACAACATACAGGAATTTATGGGACACAATGAAAGCAGTTCTATGAGGGCAATTCATAACAGTGAATGCCTACACTCAGAAAATAGAGCAAAGTGAAATAAACAATCTAATGATGAACCTCAGACAATTAGTAAAAGAAGAGCAAGACACACCCAAAGCACATACTAGGGAGGAAATTATAAGGATCAGAGAGAAATTATTGCAATGGAGACAAAGAGAACAATACAAAGAATCAATGAGTCAAAGAGTTGGTTCTTTGAAAGGATAAATAAAATCGACAGACCCTTAGCCAACTTTATCAAACAAAGGAAGGAAAAGGCTCAAATCCATGCTATAAGGAATGAAAATGGGCAAATCATCACATATCCAGAGGAAGTCCAAAAGATAATAAACATGTACTTTGAAAATCTGTACTCCAAAAAGATGGAAAATCTAGAAGAAATGGATAGATTCCTAGACACATATGAACTTCCAAAGCTGAATGAAGAGGATATAAAAATGCTAAACAACCCGATATCAATCTGGGAAATTGAAAATGTAATAAAAAACCTACCAACAAAGAAAAGCCCTGGTCCTGATAGCTTTGCTGCTGAATTCTACAAAACTTTAAAGAAGAGTTAATACCAGTACTTCTCAATCTTTTCAATGAAATCAAAAGGGAAGCAGTACTCCCCAAATCATTCCTTGAAGCAACCATCACCTTTATTCCAAAGGCAGGAAAAGATCCCACCAAAAAAGAAAACTACACACCAATCTCTCTAATGAACACTGATGCAAAAATCCTCAATAAAATACTGGCAAACAGAACACAGAGAGTTACCAAGAAAATCATACACCCTGATCAAGTTGGATTTATCCCAGGGATGCAAGTCTTGTTCAACATACGTAAATCAATCAACGTAATAACACTATATGAACAGACTCAAGGACAAAAACCATATGACCAACTCAATAGATGCAGAAAAAGCATTTGACAAAATCCAACACCCATTTATGATCAAAAGCCTCAGAGAATCAGTTCCTGGGTAGGCAGAACCAACATTGTCAAAATGGCTATACTCCCACAACTTCTATACAGATTCAATGCAATTGCAATTGAAATTCCAACACTATACTTCACAGAGCTAGAAAAAATAATCCAAAACTTCATCTGGAAACACAAGAAACCTAGAAGAGCAAAAGCAATTCTAAGCAACCACGACATGGCAGGGGGTATTACAATCCCCAATCTAAAGCTCTACTATAAAGCCACTGTGATAAAAACTGCATGATACTTGCAAAGTAACAGACCCAAGGACCAGTGGAATAGATTAGAAGATCCAGAAACAACCCTGGATACACTAAGCCACTTTATCTTTGATAAAGGAGCCAAACATCCTCAATGGAGGAAAGACAGTCTTTTTAAAAAATGGTGCTGGAAAAACTGGGCTTTAACCTGCCAAAATGTAAAGCTAGACCTATCTCTTTCATCGTGTACAAAACTAAATTAACAATGGATTCGAGACTTAAATAGTAAAATGGAAACAAGCCTGCTGCAAGACAGGTTAGGTAAAACTCTTGGAGACACTGGCCTAGGCAGAGACTTTATGAATAAAACCTCTATAGCACAAGAACTAGCAGAATGAATCAACAAATGGGATCTCATCCTATTGAAAAGCTTCTGCACAGCAAAAGAAATCACTGGCATTGCTAAAAGACAACCAACAACATGGGGAAAAAATCTTTACTAGCTGTTTATCAGACAAAGGGCTATTATCTACAATGTATAAAGAACTTAAACAGATCAGCCTCCCCAAGTTTAAAGACCCAATTCAAAAATGGGCATCTGAAATGAACAGACACTTCTCAGAGGCAGAAATCCAAGCAGCTAAGAAGCATATGAAGAAATGTTCAACATCAACGTTATTCGAGAGATGCAAATGAAAACAACACTGAGATTTCATCTCACTCCACAAAGAATGGCCGCCATTACAAAATCAACCAACAATAAATGCTGGCGTGGCTGTGGGGAGAAAGGAACCCTTCTCCACTGTTGGTGGGATTGCAGACTTATGCAACCATTGTGGAGATCTGTGTGGAGATTTCTCAGAAAACTAGGACTAAGGGTCCCTTTTGACCTTGTTATCCCCCTGCTAGGAATATACCCAAAGGAATTTAAAAAATCACATTGGAAAGACAGATGTACACCCTTGTTCATAGCAGCTGAGTTCATGATAGCTCAATCTTGGAAACAACCCAAATGCCCATCAACTGGAGACTGGATAAAGAAGATGTGGGCTTTTTTTTTTTATAAAATGGAGTATTATTCTGCCATGAAGAATGACAAGATTGATTCATTTATGTGCAAATGCATACACCTGGAGGACACACTAATAAGTGAAATCAATAGATCACAGATAGGCAAATACTGGATCTTCTCTTTGATATGAGCACCTGTAGATGCAAATGAGCTCTAGGTAATATGACAGTTTTTGTAGAATGGGAAATTTCCAAAGGAAATGTAGTGTGGGAATGCAATGAAGGGAAGGAATAAATATGATTCTTAAAGAAAATAAAAGAGCATGTATATAGGGGGTGGGGAGGTGTGGGTGGGTAGGTATATGGGTAAAAATGAGAATAAGTTGTGTCATATATTGGTACAAATTCCCCAATGTTATGTGTGACTGTGTGATGTATATATAATGTACCAATAAAGAATTCAATTAAAAAATAAAAAAATTAAAAAAAATGTTTTTAAAAAGGACAAGGGATGTGGCTCAGGGCAAAAGCCCTAGGGTCAACCCACAGCAACCCCCACGTGCCTTTTTATGCTCCAGAGGAAGAAGCCATGATGGGCTTGTCATGGGAAGGGCACAGCACCCTCCACCCTCTGAGAGGCGCTGTTTCTAGGTCGAAGCCTGCACACCAGGCATCTCCTCTCCTGTGCCTTCAGCCTTTCCTTCCCTACTGGCTTTCCTCAGCCTGTAAAAATGCTCACATTTCTTGCTTCCGAAAGTGAAAATCTCTCTCCCCTCTCCTGGCCACCGGCCTGTGCTTCCCGATACCACAGGTCCCCGAAACTGCTCCCCTTGGGGGGAAAGCAGACCTGCAACTTCTGAGCAGACCAGCCCGCCCGCGCCTACGGAGCAATCGACACGAGAGCGGGATCTGAGGCGGAGGAACGATTTACAAATTTACCCACTTCGCCTCGAGACTGATTTGCACGTTTCAGTAAGACCTGCCTCGCCGCGGCCTGCTCCGCGGCCTGCTCCGTGGCCCGACACCGACATCCCGAGGTGACTCTGCTTCCTGGGCCTCCCCCGGCCTGCGCCTCCTTCCCCACCGCTTGCCAGGAAGTCAGCCTCCCCTGTCCGGGTCCTCTGCAGAGGCTGCTCCGGAGGACATTTTCCCCTGGTCCTCACCCCAGGCCTCGGCAGGAAGAGGGTGTGAGGTGGAGCACCTGCCCGTCCGAACCGAAGTCCCTTTTCTTCTCAGGGGGTATCGAGCTGCGCCTGGAGCCCCCTCACCTGCGCCGAGGGAAACACTGCAAACTCCCTTGTTGTCCGCGAAGCTCTGACTTTCCTCACGTGTTCTTTCTCAAGAGATTTGAGGGCTAGAACTCAGGCCGACTCGTTTTTGTCGGCAGGGCACAGGCACAGGCATCTTCCCGAAAGCGAGCAAGCGCGCCAGCCGCCGCCACTCGTGAGAGGAGAGACGAGCTGTCAGGAACGCGCAGGCAGAGCGGGGTGATGTGTTTGCAAGCAGGTGCACGCAGGCGTGCCGTGGGTGAAGTTTAAGTACCTGTTGTGAACTACAATTATGTATTTGAGCTGAGTGTCTTTAGGGCGTCCGAGGTGAATTGAGCGCACTGTGTGAAACGCCGCGGGAGCTCCCGAGAACTCCTTACTGTCTCCTCCGCCCCCTCCGCCCTCACCATGAGCCCCTTTCTCTACCCTCCCGCGGCTCGCTGTCCAGCAGGACCATCCATCTGGTCAACGCAGAAGCCTGGCTGACGTCCCGAGCCCCTCCTTTTCCCTGACCGCTCAGTCGACTGGACCTCACAGGCCTTCGTGCGCCCACGTCCCCCGTCCATCTCCCCCACCGCTGCCCTCTTCCGGGCCCAGCGTGGCTCACACTGAGCGCTGCCGCCGGCCCCGCCTCCAGCCTGCCTCCTGCCCGCGTCCTCCGGGTGGTCAGCGCGGTCCTTTCTGAACATCCAGCAGAACATGCTGCACCTCTTCTTAAAATCATTCGCTTTCATTGCGTCCCATAGATTCCTGTATGTTGTGCTGGGGTTGGCGTTTAGGTGTAGGAACTGTTTGATTTCTTCTTTGACTTCTTTTGTGGCCCATTGGTTGGTTAACAGAGAGTTGTTCAATTTCCATGTGTTTGTGAGGATCTTGGAATTACTTCTGCT
>PVIC010041389.1:0-15910 GCA_004025085.1 Thryonomys swinderianus
AAAAAATTTAATGTAACAAATTATAGTGCCCACAAACCTACCTCAGTACCTTCAAGGACTCTGAGAAAGATTTTTACATTTTTATTTCATACTGTGCATGTGATTTTTCAATTTTATAATGAACTCTGCTGCTCTCTGAATTAAGCAAAGATAGACTTCTCAACTCTCAGCTTCTAAAGGAGTTTGGACACTTAAACCCTCAGTAGAATCTTCACTGATGTTCCATTTTGTGAGAGAAATGGGTCAATGAGTTTAAGATATCATAGCAAATACCATAGACTTCTTGGCTTAAATAACACACTTTACTTATCACAATGTACAACCATGAGATAAGAATTTATTTTTTTTAAGCTAGTAGTGTTAAAGAAGCAATATTATCCCAAGAGTGGTGCTACACACCTGTAATCCCAGCACTCAGGAGGTAGAAGCAGGAGGATCACTATGAGTTGGAGAACAGCCTGCGCTATACAGTGAGTTCAAAGCCAGACTAAATTACATAGTGAAACCCTGTTTCAAATAAATATGTACCTTGATTTGGTCTTAGGTGTCTTATGCTTTTTGGCCTGTTAGTCTGGCTGTTAATCTGTATGATAATTAACTTTATAAGGACTTATAAAATAAATGAACCTGATGCTAGCAAAAATAAAATAAAAGCTTTATCAAAATATAATTATATACCAGTCTTTTATTGTTAAGTTTCTGGAAGTATATACTCTTTTTTCAAGGTACCAGATCAAACTCAGGACCTTGTGCTTGCCAGGCAGGCACAGCACCCCTGAGCTGGGTACAATTCGGTGTTTGGGGGCTGAGGATTTAGCTCAAGTTGGTACAGTGCCTACCTTGGAAGCACAAGGGTCCGAGTTTGATCCCCAGTATTGCAGAAACAAACAATTCAGTGTTTTGTTTTTGGTTTTTGTTGTTTTGGGTTTTGGTATACTCACAGAGTGTCTTAGTTACTTTTCTCATTGCTGAGACAAAAATACCCAACACCCAAATTTAAAGGAGGAAAGGCTTATTAGGCCCAGTTTATAGAAGATTCACTCCATTGTCGGCTGGCTCCACGGGAGGGTGGCATGGCAGAGGGGCACTGCACAGAGAAGGAGGAATTCATGGCAAAGCAGGCCAGGCAGAAGTCAGCAAGCAGCAAGCACACAACAAGCAGCAGTCAAGGACCAGTGATGACCGCAGCCCTCTTTGTCTCATTCTTTATCCAGGCCACTCACTCTTAAGGTAGCATGCACAACCTGAATCCTAGCATTGCACCTGAATCAATCCCTATATCTTATCCTTGATCCCAGAATCACACAACCTAGAGCTAACCATCACTGGAAAGCCCCACCTGTGATCACAGAAGGCTTTGGGGGACATGTAGATACAAGTCAGAACACAGGGGTTTACACCTATCACTACAATCCAATTATTTTAAAAAACATTTTCTCTAAAATTCTCTACTCCCACCTATCCCACATCCTTAAAAAGCTGCTAATCTGCCTGGCATGGTGGCTCATGCCTGTAATCCCAGCACTTGGGATGCAGAGGAAGGAGGATTGCTGAGTTCAAGGTTTGCCTGAGCTACACAGTGAGCTCAGGGCCAGCCTGAACTACAAAGCAAGACCCTGTCTCAAAAAAGACCAAAAAAAAAAAAAACTGCTAATCTATTCTAATTCATGTCTCAATAAATATGACTATTCTTTTGCCATGTTAGTTTGACAATTCTGAGTCTCTTGGATTTCTGTATATATAAATTGTAAGGGCTGGGGTATGACTACATGGTAGAGTACTTGTGCAGCAGGTGTGAGGCCCTGGGTTCAGTCCCTCCCAACATTGCAAAAGAAACTAAGATCATCACACTGGCAGTTTCTGAAAATGTTATATATTATTGAAACAATAGTGCCCACAGTGTACTTCCCACTTGTAGAGGTGACTATTTCCAGTTCTATCAGTTTCTTCCTGAATAGAAATGGAGGGCTAGGAAGGTAGCTTGATGTGAAAGTATCATTTAGTGTGCATAAAACTCTGGGTTCAATACCTAGTGCCATCTACCAAAAAATAGTTGAATAGAAACAAAAGAATATCCTGACTTTCCCAACTACATAGCATTTCAGTGACTTATAAGTGACAGAAGTTTACTGCAAAGTTTTGCCATCAGAACTAAAACTAAATTTTTTGCAAATAAGAACTGTTGTTGAACCCTTGTACAACAGAGTGGTTTTGGAGATAAACTTTTGCTGCAGACTTGATGTTTCCCAAATCAATTTATTAAGAAATCACAAGACAAAATTATATGATAGAACATTTCTATGCAAACCTATATTGAGGTTAAAGTCATTCCAATAACAATTTGTGATTCAAATAATGTCCATCTCCCTTATATTCTTCAATTATTGGCAGAAGTTAAATTCTCAGATTTGCCTTGGATATAAGTTCAGATTATAGTTCCAACCCTGCCTTTCAGACCTCAGAACAAAAAAAAGAAAATTTCCCTGTTTCACCATCTGTTTTATTTCACTTCAGATTTTCCACTTGATGTTTAATCTGCAGTAATTAATCTGCAAGGCAATGACCCATTGAAAGGTAAATATTCAGAAGAATTTAAAAGAATAATAAGTAATAGTCTAAGAGATAAATATGCTCAGTTAAAATTTTTAGCTCATATTGGGAGGTAAGAGTTGCTTGGTAATATTTGTACAATTTTTCAAATATATTGAAAATATTTATGAGGCACATATGAACAAATATTTATGGAACCATTGAGCTAAATCCATGATCCAACTTTTATTATTTAAAACTAAATTTTCTTTCATGAAAACAAAGCAATGCATATCATTGCTAAGGATGTTAAAAACCAAAAGTTACATTTCATAATTTCAAATAAGTAGAACATTTCCTCAATTTGTACCAAGAAAAATATTCCATTTTAAGACTAGAATCATCTATTTTAAAAAAGAAAACAAAAACTTCCAGAAATTTTTATTTATCTCCCTAGGACTATTTTGGTTTTTTGGTCCTGGTGAAATCTACTCTTTCCTAAAAGATACATATTCAAGGGCCGGAGGGTTAGCTCAGTGGTTCCGGCGCCTGCCGCGCAAGCGCAAGGACCTGAGTTCCATCCCCGGTAACAGCATATAATGCTGGGCGTGGAGACACGCCCACCAGCAATCAACACCGCGTACCACAGTGCCGGACGTGGTGGCTCACGCCTGTAATCCCAGCACTCCGGAGGCAGAGACAGGAGGATTGCTGAGATCGCGGCGGCTTGCCTGGGCACCATAGTGAGCTCAGGGCCAGCCTGAACTACAACGCGAGACCCTGTCTCAAAAAGCAAAAAAAAAAAAAGATACATATTCAACCTTCTGTAATACTGTTTATAAGATTTCAACTTAATTTTACATTCCTCATACATGTTTGATGAGAAAAATTTGTGAACTTGAAAGATTTCTTCTACTGACCTTCACTCAGTGACAGCTCACTGTGTATCACATCCTGAGCAGGCTCATGATCATGGGACTGAGAGGCTGATTCCAGTGAAGACATACAGTGAAGTTTGACAGGAGGAGAAAGAACTGTAGGCAGCATGTAGTGAAAGTAGTTTCCCTGAGGGGGTAGTAACATCATGGAACATAGAGTGGTAAATATATTGTGTATCCTTCTGCTTTGTTTTTAAGGAAAAACACTAACTGTTGGGCCAAATGCAGAATAGCATCATCTCCATGGGCATTTCCTGCTACAGCTTCAGAAAAGCTCTAATAGCCAATTAAGAAAATGCAGACGATCTTGCAGACAGATGAAATCATCAGTACTGAAACTCTTAGAAAAGGAAAGAGGAAAAGGACAGAGACAGCGGACTCAGAAAATGCAAACAGAGACATGGATAAAGGACAGGTTGGTTTCCTGTTCTCTTGATTTAATTTTATTGTCTAGCACAACCATAATTCTTCTCATAATAATTTATGAATATCTTACCTAGTCTATTAATTTATTCTTCTAATTTTTTATTCATTTAAGGGAATATGGTTTCATGGTCTTTTTAATGTCAAACAGATTGAGTTAGAAACATATTCATAGATGATCTGCCCACTTTTGTTTAATTGTGGTCAAATGTGACCTTGTTCAAACTTTGCTTGCTATTCTGGGAAATTAAAGGTACACAAACCTTCAGAAGATATTTTTCAAAACAAAAATCATACTGGAGAAATGGAATACTCCTCCTTTAGTACTTACTGCTCGCTGTTCTTTCCATACCCAAAAGTCTTGGCCACCCCAAAACCCACTCTTTCCCCTCTTCCACTTCAGACAGCCAGGCAGTGTGTTTATTCTGTATCCTTAATTGTATGTCTTTCTAGTACATGTGTTTGTGTATGTCTTTGTGATACATGTAGTGTTTTATGTTTGTGTGTTCTTATTTCACTCTTTAAGTATGTTGCATTCTTATGGGTTTTTTTTGTTTTTTGTTTTTTGTTTTTGAGACAGGGTCTTGCTTTGTAGTTCAGGCTGGCCCTGAGCTCACTATGGAGCCCAGGCAAGCCGCCGCGAACTCAGCAATCCTCCTGTCCCTGCCTCCCGAGTGCTGGGATTACAGGCGTGAGCCACCACGTCCGGCACTGTGGTATGCGGTGTTGATTGCTGGTGGGCGTGTCTCCACGCCCAGCATTATATGTGGTTACCGGGGATCGAACTCAGGACCTTGCGCTGGCGAGGCAGGCGTCGGAACCACTGAGCTAACCCTCCGGCCCTGCATTCTTGTTTTACAACATTTTTAAAACATGAACAGTGAAAATCTCCCTCATAGTCTTGTCTCCTACCCACCTGTTCGAACTCAAACCCACACAGCCCTTAAACACATTCTTCCCAGCTGTAGGTAACCACATTTATTGCTTTCTTATTTCCTTCCTGTGCTTCTTTGCTCCAGTTAAGTAAATATGAATATGCATTCTTATTCCTGTTTGGAATAAAAGGTTGCTTACCATTATACTGCTTTGTATGTCCCTCAATTGCTTTGGAGTTTGAAGATCTTTCCATTAATAGACAGCTTTCTCTTTTTTACAGCTCCATATTACTCCACTATGCATTCAACCAGTCTCATCTGCTACTTGAGATTGTTTCAATCTTTTAAAATTATAAATCACACTACACTGTCAACCTTATGTATGGATCATTTATCAGTATGTCAATATCATAATATAAACCTTACTTTGTTTCTGTTTTTTCCAGTCAGCATTATTTTATAAGTTATTTTTATATTTTATAATAAGTTAAATTTCAGGTATGTAATTGATGTATGATAAATATGAATAGTGAAAAGGTTACTGTAGTAAAACAAATTAATATTGTCATCATTTTACAGTTATCTTTTTCCACATATCTCTAGGGTGAGAGTAGCTAAAATCTTTTTGTTACACAAAATGTAGTACAATTCTGTCATCTACAATCCTCATGTCGAACATTATATCTCTAGACTTGTTGGATTTTGTGTCCTATGACCTAATGTTACTATTTATGACCTCCTTTCCAACCTGCTACCGGAGAACCACTGTTTTATTCCCCACATATATTTGAGGGGTTTTGTTTGTTTTCTTTTTAGATTCTAGATATAAATGATGCTGTGCAATGTTTTTCTTTCCATGTTTGACTTACTTCACTTACTATAATGTCCTCAGGCCCATCCATATTATAGCAGGTAGCAAGATTTATTCTTTTTTAAGGCTGAAGAATATACCATTATATACATTTCCACGTGCACATCCATATTATATGTTTGTAATAGTTCATTCAGTTGTGCACTGATGGACATTCAGGTCATTCCCATATAGTCCGTCCTGTTCTCAGCGTCTGTCTGCATTGCCACATGCACACCTGTTCCCTTGCATCCAACTGTGGATTTATTTGCACCATGTTTTATTTATCAGCTCCTCCAGGGATAGATTCCTACCTTATCTCAAGCATCTTGTTTCCACAAACAATGACAAAATCTTCATCCCTGTGTTTAAGATACAATGTGATAATTTCTTTGGAATAAATATACAAGAAGGGGATTTGTGGTTCACATGTTTGTTTTAAGTCTATTGGATTAGATATTATAAGACTGTTTTTCAAAATGTTCATCATTCTAACTGTGCAGCAGCAATGCAAAAGGTGTCTCTATATTTATACTCCTCTTCCAACACTAGGTGTTAATATTTATAAAACTATTCTAGTTTTTGCCAAATTGATAAGTGAAAATACCTTATTGTAATTTGTAATGCACATTGGGGGGCACATAGGAGTGCTGATGTTAAAAGTTCTTGAACATATTTCCTTGTGTATACTTACTAGAAGTTGTTTCACTCATAGATCTAAAAATCAATTGCAAGGTCACTGTGGCCCCCAAAATTTCAGTGGTATTGTTCACTGAAGCTAGGCCAAAAGTCAGAATCCTGATTTCTACTTCAAAAGAGACACTTAGGCAGGAAACTATTCTTCCCTTATCCTGACAACTTCTAGATGGTTAAGGACAAGCTAGGGGCTGTTTGAGTAGCAGGAAGTGCTTGTGGGAACAGAAATTCGTAAGTCTGATGGAGCCTCTTCAGCACACAGAACTCAAGGGCAACCAGCCAGTGCTGTGACCTGTCCTTCTGTGCTTGCCTGGCATTCTAGAGAGACCCCTATTCGGGAAACGCCTTTCTGCCTGGTGAGAACTCCAGTGAGGATGAGACACCTCTAGCAGAGCTGACCAAGGAGGAGCTATGTGCCAAGATAAAAAGCCTGAAAGAAAAGCTGACAAACACCCGGAAGGAAAACAGCAGGCTACGACAGTCTTTGGTCATGCTACAAGGTAAACCTGGGGTAAACTGGCAGGTCAAATGAAAAGGCAAATAAATACACAGCCATGAGGAGTGTTGGGAATCGGCTGCTATCAGAGCTTTAGAGAGCACAGAAGTCCTATTTTAAGAAAATCACTTCACTGGAGCTGGAGATTTAGCTCAGTGGTTCCACTGCCTGCCTAGCAAGCACAAATTCCCTGGTTCAATCCCCAGTAACCACATACAACAATACCAGGTGGGATGATTCACACCCACCAACAATCAGTACCACACACCATAATGCTGGGCATGGTGGCTCACACCTGTCATCCTAGCACTCAGGAAGCAGAAGCAGGAGGATTGCTGAGTTCGAGGCTTGCCTGGGCTACAGAGTGAGCTCAGGGCCAGCCTGAACTACAAAGTGAGGCCCCTGTCTCAAAAAAAAAAAATCACTTCATTATAAGATTGAAACATGGCCGGGTGTGGTGGCTCATGCCTGTAATCCCAGCACTCAGGAGACAGAGACAGGAGGATTGCTGAGTTCGAGACTTGCCTGGGTTACATAGTGAGCTCAGGACTAGCCTGAACTACAAAGCGAGATCCTGTCTCAAAAGAAAAAAAAAAGAAAAACATTGAAATATGGACACATCCTATTAAAACATCTAGTTTACTGCTTAGAACTATTAGATTTTCTATCAAAGTATCCAATGTTGTATTCATTTGATAATGTTCAGCAGATACTTATTGAGAATTTTATACTGGCTACTCACATGGTGCCTTCCTGAGAGAAAAGGTGAGTAAACTACAAGAAAGTGCTCATGACATGCTCAGCTCGTCCCCCTTGCTAGGAAAAGCTCTAAAAACTGGAGTTTGCATTGTTTGCATTATATTTGCATTGTTTGTGATCCATTCTGGAAGCACTGGGATTAATAATTTCACAGATTACATTTTTGCGGTAGAGCGTATAGCTCAGTAGCACTGCACCTTCCTGGCAAGCACAAGGTCTTGAGTTTGATCCCCAGTATAAAAAAAAAAAAAACTAAAAGCAGGGGACAGAGATTTAACTCAGTGGTTCCAGCTCCTGCCTAGCAAGCATGAGGTGCCCGGTTCAATCCCCAGTAGCCACATACAACAGTACCGGGTGTGGTGACTCATGCCCACCAGCAATTAGTACCACATACAACAATGCAAGGCATGGTGGCTCACACCTGTAATCCAGCACTCCAGAGGCAGAGGCAGAAGGATTGCTGAGTTCAAAGCTTGCTTGGGCTACATAACGAGCTCAGGTCTAGCCTGAACTAAAAAGCGAGACCCTGTCTCAAAAAAAAAAAAAAACCCTAAAAACATAGGTTATATTTTTTGTGTGTGTTGGTAACAGTAATGTGAGAAAATAGTGCATTTCACTAAAGACATCTAAAGGATAGAAATCACCTTAAACAAGTTGAACACTTGTCTTTTTTTTTTTTCAGTGTTACCTCTTATCCTAATATCTATTTGTATGTGTTTGAGTGGTTTTTGGTTTTGGTTTTACTATTTATTTTTACAATACTAAGGACTGAACTCAGGCCTCTCTGCCACTGAGCTACATCCCCAGCTCTTTTTATTTTTACACAAGGTCTGGCTAAAAGAGTCTCCCCCAAGCCTCTAGATCCAACCCCTTTGTTCTAGAGATGGGATAGAACTTGCAGTCCTCCTGCCTCAGTCTCCTAGGGCTGGATTACAGGTATACAGCATTACTTCTGGCTGAGTGTTTTTTCAACAATTATATTTGCTTTTCTTATTTTTTTTTTTTTTCCTTTTTGAGACAGAGTCTCGCTTTGTAGTTCAGGCTGGCCCTGAGCTCACTATGGAGCCCAGGCAAGCCTCGAACTCAGCAATCCTCCTGTCTCTGCCTCCCGAGTGCTGGGATTACAGGCGTGAGCCACCACGCCCAGCATTGTGGTATGTGGTATTGATTGCTGGTGGGCGTGAGTCTCCACGCCCAACATTGTATGTGGTCACCAGGGATCGAACTCAGGACCTTGTGCTTGTGAGGCAGGCGCCAGAACCGCTGAGCTAACCCTCTGGCCCTATATTTGCATTTCTGATTAAGCACTATGCATTATTTTAGACAGCTGAATATCTAACAATTATTTCCTATGTTGGCAGCAGTGTGTTATAAAACAGTAAATACACAGAACCTTTTGGACGTAGATACCTCTGACTGCTGTGTTCAGAATTTATACAAGTGCCACAAGAGAGAAAGTAAAGAAGGAACACTAGGAATGTGTGTCAGCCTTCCAGACCCACCTATTAGTACCTACCTAGAGCAATGGGTGTGGGATGAAAGTTTTGTAATATATAAAGGCAGAATGACAGAGGTGGAGTATGGTGATGTGAGGTTAGAGGTTGACAGAGGAATAAGTCGTGTGTCTCCCAAGAAAATCTATTAAATTTTGGGCTTCATAGTCTTAAATACAAGTAGCTATATCTGTGTGGAAAGATATTTGCTCCATTAACAAGCTGATAGCTCCTATATGTTCACCTTAAACATTGTATTTTTATAACCAATGTTTTTCCTGGTCAAGTTTTTGTGTTTTTCAAAGATAAGATAATTTCCATTTTTATATAATCTGTTCAGAAACATTGGAGGAGTTGAAAAGCTTGTTTATAAAGTTAGAATAAATTGCTCATTAAAGGAATTAATTTTGAAGTTACACCATAGCCTGAAAGCCAATTCTGTTTATTATCTGTATAATTCTGGCCATTTCCCTATCTACAAAATGGGTACAATATATCATTTTCTTGTTGCTATGAAGATTGAGATAAATAAACTTCTTTACCTGATGCTGGTACAAGAGGAGAATTCAGTCAGTAATGGTAGTTGTTGTAATTATCTGTTTTTATTGATAGACCATTTCCTATTGTAAATATAGACCAGGAAGTACTGAATAATGAGCACAGAAGCAGCTTCAATAACACATAGATGTATAACAAGTTTCCTCTCTTTCCGCGCCTCCCCAGTTGCCATTTCTTTTTCCCCTCTGCTGACTCCTGACACCCTCTGTGTCCATCTCATTTGTGGTTGATGACCGCTGTCCAGCCCAGTGAGCACAGACTGCTCTCGCCCCTGTCCTGTGCTGACGTGCACCAGCCACCCTCACCCTTGGGAATGGTCATCCTCTGAGTAGCCACAATGCCTCCCAGGCCTCTCTGATCCACAGGATCAAGCTTCTCTGAGTCACTTTGCTCAGCATCAAGGATGCTACCACTTCTCCCGCTTCAAAGCAAGACAGTCTTCCAGGTTGTTTACTTCTGTCCTATTTCACTCCCTTTCTCTATCTAATGCTCCTTAAAAAGCATGGCTATGGCCGGGCATGGTGGCTCACGCCTGTAATCCCAGCACTCAGGAGGCAGAGACAGGAGGATTGCTGAGTTTGAAGCTTGCCTAGGCTACATAGTGAGCTCAGAGCCAGCCCGAACTACAAAGCGAGACCCTGTCTCAAAAAAAAAAAAGCATGGCTACCACATGCCAGCTTCCTCTGTTACTATTTCTGGATCCATTTGCATACTCCTTTTAATTCCATTAAAACTTCTCTTTTCTGGATCATCAGTGTTCTTCATGTATGAGTTTGTTAAGGCTGCAGTGACAACTGTGGCTAAAACAACAGCAGTTTATTCTCTCCCAGTTCTAGAAGCTCCAGTTTCACATTTGGGAGTCATACACCCGCTGCAGGTGCCACAGAAAGGTCCATTCAGTCCTTTCTACTTTCCTTGGCTAAAGGCAACAATCTTAAGTCTTTTTTTTTTTTTTTTTTTTTTTTGCGACAGGGTCTTGCTTTGTAGTTCAGGCTGGCCCTGAGCTCACTAAGTAGCGGAGGCAAGTCTCAAACTCAGCAATCCTCCTGCCTCTGGCACCCAAGTGCTGGGATGACAGGAGTGTGCCACCATGCCCAGCATTGTGGTATGTGGTACTGATTGCTGGTGGGTGTGAGTCATCACGCCCAATATTGTTGTATGTGATTACCGGGAATCAAACCAGGGATCTTGTGCTTGCTAGGCAGGCACCAGAACCACTGAGCTAAATCTCCTGCTGGTGTTTTTTGTTTTTTGATTTGAATCTTTATTGATACAGTACATAATCACAACATGATCACACTCAACTTTGAGAATTTGTACTAGTACACATCATTTTTTCCCATTCCCCTGTCCACCCCACAATCCCCCACTCCCTGTATGTATAAGCTTTGTTTCCTTTTTTATTACCATCACATTTTTCCCCTCATTACTTACCCCAAAACCATTTCCCTTTTAATATTTTCTATTTCACGATATCTAGTATATAGTCTAGAACTCATTTACATATTCATTTTCTCATACCAGAGAAGATATGATTTTTTTTTTGAGATAGGGTCTCACTTTGTAGTTCAGACTGGCCGTGAGCTCACTATGTAGCCCAGGCAAGCCTCAAACTCAGCATTCCTCCTGCCTCTGCCTCCCGAGTGCTGGGATGACAGACATGAGCCACCACGTCTGGCACTGTGATTTGTGGTACTGGTTGCTGGTAGGCATAAATCATCATACCTGGTATTGCTGTATGTGGTTATCGGGGATTGAACTCAGGACCTTGCGCTTGCTAGGCAGGTGTTGGAACCACTGAGCTAAGTCTTCAGCTCTAAAAAGCTGGGTTTTCGCCGGGCGTGGTGGCTCACGCCTGTAATCCCATCACTCAGGAGGCAGAGGCAGGAGGATTGCTGAGTTTGAGACTTGCCTGGGCTACATAGTGAGCTCAGGGCCAGCCTGAAGTACAAAGTGAGACCCTGTCTCAAAAAAAAAAAAAAAAAAGCTGGGTTTTAACCTCCCAAAGACTAAAGCTAGACTTATCTCTTTCACTGTGTACTAAAGTAAAATCAAAGTGGATTAGAGACCTAAATGTTAAAACAGAAACACTAAACCTGCTACAAAACGGGTTAGGTAAAACTCTCGGAGACATTGGCTTAGGAAAAAACTTTATAAATAAAACCTCTATAGCATGAGAAGTAGCGGAAAAAAATCAAAATGGGATCTCACCTTACTAAAAAGCTTCTGCACAGCAAAGGAAACCGCAGGCAGAGCAAAAAGACAACCAACAATATGGGAAAGAATCTTTACCAGCTGTTTCTCAGAAAAAGGACTACTATCTAGAATATATGAAAAACTTTAAAAAGCCAGCCCCCCCCCCAATTTAAAGACCCAACTCAAAAATGGGCAACTGAAATGAACAGACATTTTCTAAGAAAGAAGTAAAAACAGCCAAGAAGCATATGAAGAAAAGCTTAACATCACTGGTCATTTGAGAGATGCAAATGAAAACAACACTGAGATTTCATCTCACGCCACAGAGAATGCTGCTATCTCAAAATTAGCCAGCAATAAATGCTGGCAAGGCTTTGGAGAGAAAGGAACCCTTCTCCACTGTTACTGGGAATGTAGACTGGTGTGACCACTGTGGAGATCTGTGTGGAGATTCCTCAAAATGTCAGTCTTCTAATGTCATTCTCCCTGTGTCTTTAATGCTCTCTGTAGAGATATTTCCCTTTTTATAAGGACACTAGTTGTATTAGGGCCCACCCTACTTACCCCATTTCAAATCAACTATGTTTATTTGTTTTTAATAAATTGAATTTATTGGTACATTTTAGGAATACATTATGATCACATTCATCACTGAGAATTTATACCTGTACATGATATATCTTAATTCTTATATTTTCCCATTCCCCTGCCCTCCCTTCATCCTCCCAGCTCCCCATATACATAAGCTTTGTTTCCATTTCTTCCTTTTTTACCTTCAAATTTTTTCTTTCCCTTCTTTGCTTTCCTGCCTTCTTTCCATCTCCCTTTCCCTTTTTTCTTCCTGTTTCACAATACCTATCATACATTCTGGGGCTCATATACACCTTCAGTTTCTCACACTAGAGAGACAATACAAAGTTTACACATCTGTATCCTATGTATTGCACTTATGAGGATGGCCTCAAGGTGCACCCATTAGTTATAAATGTTTCTAATTTATCATTCTCTGTGGTTAATATTACATTTTATGTTTTAAAAACACACATCTTCTTTATCCATTATCCAGTTGATGGCCTGTTTCCAAGATTTATCTACTACAAACTGTGCTGCTACAAACATGGGAGCACATATGTTACTGAGGTATGATACTTTTTTTTTTTTGAGCCAGGGTCTTGCTTTGTAGTTCAGGCTGGCTCTGAGCTCACTATGTAGCCCAGGCAAGCCTCGAACTCAGCAATCCTCCTGTCTCTGCCTCCTGAGTGCTGGGATTACAGGCATGAGCCACCATACCCAGCTATGATACTTTAATTCTTTCATGAATATATCCAGAAGGGAAATAGCAGGGTCAAATAGGACCACTAATACTAGTTTTTGAGTAATCTCCACACTGATTTCCACAGTGGTTGCACCAGTTTTCATTCCCACCAACATTGGAGAGGGTCCCTTTTCCCCCACAGACTCACCAGCATTTGTTATTGGTTGATTTCTTGATAACAGCCATTCTTTGTGCAGTGAGATGGAATCTTAGTATTGTTTTCATCTGTATCTCTTAAATGAATAGTGAAGTTGAAGATTTTTTAATATGTTTCTTTGCAGCTTTTATTTCCTCATCTGAAAAATATCTGTTCATTTCAGATACTGCCTTTTGAATTGGGTCTTCAATTTCAGGGGCTCTGATTTTTTAAAGTTACTTATATATTCTAAATAGTAGATCTTTGTCTGGGGAACAGCCTGTAAAATTTTTTGCCCACATGGGTGCCCACATGGTAGGTTGTCTTTTTGTTCCATTGGTGGTTTCTCTTGTTGTGCAGAAGCTTTTTAATAAATTGGGAATCTCAGTTGTTGACTCTTTCTGCTAGTTTCTGTAGTATTGAGGTTTTTATTCATATAATGAATGCACTCTTCATTTATTTCACTTAATATTATGGATTCAGGGTGCATCCATATTCCTACAAATGACTCAAATTTATCCAGAGTAGTACTACACTGTATGTAAATACTACATTTTCTTCATCCACTTGTCTGTTGGGCATATAAATTGCTTCCAACATATAGACATTATGAGTTGTGCTGCTATAAACATGGTGTGCTTGTATTGCTGTAATATGGTGTCTACCTCTTTCAGGAAGGTATCTAGAAGGGGAATAGCTGGATTAAGTGGAATTTCTAGTTTTAAATTTTTAAAGACTCTGTGTACTGATTTCCACTGTGGTTGTATTAACTTACATTCCCATACCCTCATCAGCATTTATTGTTATTTGATAACCATTTATAATGATATCCATTTTTTTCTGAAGTAAAATGGATTATCTCTTTATTCAGACCACATTTTTTAATTAATTCTTTATTGGTATATTTTATACACAGCTCACAATCACACATAACATTGGGGAATTTGTACCAGTATATGACACAAGTTAATTCTCATTTTTACCCACATCCCTACCCACCTACACCTCCCCACCCCCTATATACATGCTCTTTTATTTTCTTTCAGAATCATATTTATTCCTTCCCCTCACTACATTCCCACACAAAATTCCCTTTGGAAATTGCCTATTTCATATAAACTATCATATCTTCTAGAATTCATTTATATTTACAGTTGCACATATCAAAGAAAAGATCTGGTATTTGCATATCTGTGTTCCCTTTATTTCACTTATTAGTGTGTCCTCCAGGTGTATCCATTTGCTCATAAATGAATCTTGTCATTCTTTATGGCAGAGTAATACTCCATTTTTTAAGAAAAACACATCTTCTTTATTCAGTCTCCAGTTGATGGGCATCTGAGTTGTTTCCAAGATTGGGCTATCACGAACTGAGCTGCTCTGAACAAGGGTATACATATGTCTTTAAAATGTGATTTTTTAAATTCTTTTGAGTATATTCCTAGCAGGGTGATAGCAGGGTCAAATGGGACCTCTAGTCCTAGTTTTCTGAGGAATCTCCACCCAGATTTCCACAATGGTTGCACTAGTCTACAATTCCACCAACAGTGGAGAAGAGTTCCTTTCTCCCCACAGCCTCACCAGCATTTATTGTTGGTTGATTTTGTAATAGCAGCCATTCTTTGTGGAGTGAGCTGAAATCTCAGTGTTGTTTTCATCTACATCTCTCGAATTACTAGTGATGTTGAACATTTCTTCATATGCTTCTTAGCTGCTTTGACTTCTGCCTCAGAGAAGTGTCTGTTCATTTCAGATGCCCATTTTTGAATTGGGTCTTTAAACTTGGAAAGACTGATTTGTTTACGTTCTTTATATATTGTAGATAGTAGACCTTTGACAAACAGCTAGTAAAGACTTTTTCCCTTGTTGTTGGTTGTTTTTTAGAAGTTCCAGTGGTTTCTTTTGCTGTGTAAAAGCTTTTCAGTAGGATGAGATCCTATTGTTGATTCTTTCTGCTAGTTCTTGTGCTATAAAGGTTTTATTCATAAAGTCTCTGCCTAAGACAATCAGACCACATTTTTTACCTTCAACCTATTTTTCTCTTTCTTCCTCATCTTGGCTAAAGTTAACTCCTTTCCATTTCTCTAGTGACTAAGACACTGAACAATTTTTAATGTATTTACTGTCCACTCATACTTCCTCTATGAAGTATCTATTCATTTCAGTTGCTCATTTCTTGATTGGGTCTTTTATTTTGAGGAGTCTAGTTTTTTTAGTTCTCTATATATTCTTGATGTTAGTCCTTTGTCTGAGATAGCTGGCAAAAATTTTTTCACATTCTGTAATTGTCTCTTCACTCTTTTGGTTTCAAACCATAATCTCAACCTTCTCCTGTTGTTCTCTTTATTCTTCATGTAGGTTAATTTTTACTTCATTGCTTCCATTCCTCGAACAAAACTTCTGTTTCTATATTTTTTGTATGAACATTCAGTTTGAGATTTCAGTAGAGTCAAAAGCAGTATACATTTGCTCTGCTTTATTTCAATGTAACAGAAAACTAAAGATAAGTATTTGAATCATCTTTGTCTCTTGAAAGCCTATCAAAAATAAATTTAAAGGCCAGAGATTTAGCTCAATGGTTCCAGCACCTGCCTCACAAGTGAAAGGTCCTGAGTTCAATCTTTGGTAACCACATACAATGCTGGG
>PVIC010041390.1:0-16246 GCA_004025085.1 Thryonomys swinderianus
AGAGATTCAGCCTGATCTCGGGCCTGTGATGGAATTCAGCTGGAGGCAATGTGGACAGGCTTGCAAGGGGCAAGATGGAGCAAAGACATCCTAAGGTGAAGCCTGAGGTGTGGAATTTAAATTTCAGTGAACTCCACTGCAGCTGTAGTTGGTTTTATTCAGTGTTAGAATCTGAAGGAGACATTTGAGGGCATGTGCCTAGAGGCCATTGAACAGTGGATACAAAAATGCTGGAGAGACTGGACCTAGGAATTTACAAGTGGTGGGGCATCCCATACACAGTGGGGTGAGGACAGCCAAAGATAATACAAGCGAGATAGGAAATTCTCTCTGTGACCTGTTTCTCCTCAGACAACTAAGTCTGCAAGAAAGCTACGGTATATATTTATAGCACTACAATGCTATACTAAATATCCGAGCAGAATTAGTGTAAAAGTGCTATATTTGCATCCTTTTTCACACTTTTTGTGCTGAATCTTCCTTCTTTCCTTTTTCATTATTTTGTAGTACTAGGACATGAACCCAGGGCCTGCACACTGAACTACAACTCCAGGCCTTTTTTTATTTTATATTTTTAAACCAGGGTCTTGATTAGTCACAAACTTGCCCAAACTGGACTCAAACTTGTGATCCTCCTACCTCAGTCTTCCACAGCTCTGAAATTACTGGCATGTGCTACCACACTGGAGTCCATTTATTTATTTTATTTTATTTCATTCTTTTTAAAATCCTTTATTTTTAACTTTTCCTTTGGCATTTGGTTTCATGCCTCTTATAAACAGGATTTAGGGTTTTGTTTTGTTTTGTTCTGTTCTGTTTTTTGGTACCAGTGGTCAAACTCAAGACCTCACACTTGCTAGGCAGGCACTGTGTCACTGAGCTAAATTCCCAGACCAGGATATAGGGTTTTTAAAAGTTTAATTGAAAGTATATCATCAAAATGTTGCTTTGTTTTGTTTTGTTGAGACAGGATTTTGCCATGTAGTTCAGGCTGGTCTCAAACATAGGACAATCATCTTGCCTCAGCCTCCTAAATGCTGGGATTACAAATGTGTACCACTATTCCTAGGTATCAGAATGTTAGGTAGTCTTTTAATTAGGAAGATTAATAACTGTCAAGGTTAAAATATCCTGAAGAAGCAGTTATAATGAAATACCAAAAATGCTAATTATATAATTGCATAGGTCAAAATAAATGATTTGCCAACCAGCTCAAAATACAACTGGGTAGATCTAATCTATGAAATTATTGTTAGTGACAGTGACCACAGAAAAGGAACAAGGGAGGAAATAGTGCTATTATATTATATCATGTCAGACTAATTCCAGATTATTGGAAATTCTATTGTAATGGGCCGAGGATTTAGCTTAGTGGTTCTGGCACCCACCTTGCAAGCACAAAGTCCTAAATTCAATCCCCGGTAACCACATACCATAGTACCAGGTATGATGGCTCACACCTGTAATCCCAGCATTTGGGAGGCAGAGGCAGGAGGATTGCTGAGTTTGAGGCTTGCCTGGGCTCCATAGTGAGCTCAGGGCCAGCCTGAATTACAAAATGAGACTATCTAAAAAAATTTTTTTAAAAATTCTATTGTAACAAGCACTTTCTCTTCTGATTGTCCATGTTACTAGACAATCTATAGAATGCCTGGATCTTACATTTTCCTGGGGATCAATCCCAGGACCTCACAGATGCTGGGCAAGCATTCTACCAATGGCTGCACCACGTGGCCTACATTAGAATTAAAAAGCTATTTTCTTAAAAACTCTCAAAAATACACATTAATTCTATTGATATGTACTTCTCTGACAGATGCAAGAAGTATACAGAACTTACAAGATAACTTCCACTGCATGATAAAAGAGGCCTAAGGTGTTTTCCAAAAAAGTAAATGGCTGGGTTCAGTGACACACACTCCTCACTCAGCTACTCAGGAGGCTGAGGCCAGAGCGTCACAAACCCTCAGGGAGCCTGTGAGACTTAGTGAGACCCGCTTCAAGGTAAAAAGTAAAAAGGGGTATAGCTCAGGAGTACAGCACCCCTTGGGTTCACTTCCCAGTACCACAAGAAATAAAAAGAAATAAATAAAACAAGTTCATTATTTTTTGTATCCTGTAAGTAAAAACTAAAATTGATTTTTTCCCATAACCCACTTCTATTTTGATACCACTCATTTAAAACAACTAGGCAAGTGGATCTCTCAATTTAAGAAGCATGGAAACTTTAGCAAGGGCACATGATAACGCTCCCCAAACTCGAATGCTGTGTCTCCCCAGACTCAGCCATAGACTGATAATTATGAGGTACTTTCAGACTTTCCATCTCCAGTCCAGGTTGAAGTGCAATTTGTTAGACCGTAAGAAGATGCAATCATTTTATGTATAAACATGCCAATTTAGAACTTCTATATGCTTTATGGACAAAACAGACACTGGGCAAGGGTAAATCCTTAATTTGATCCCCGATACCAGAAAAAAACCATACTGACAAATAATTATGATCTTATAAGAGCTTTATAGAATTTATGATTATTATGGTTTCCCTCTATTCCAATTTGTCTTTTTTATTCCAATTTGTGCCTTTCACATACAAATATATACTTTGACTTTTTTCCATATTTGGAAATCCAAGGAGTCTGCATGTGGTATAACTTATCCTTTTATTTTCTGATTTTTCTCATTTTTGCATAATACTTTAGTCCCCATGAAGATACTTCTCTAACAATTAAGGGTCACTAAACTTTTGCTACCTGATCAATAAAACACTTCTATTTAACAGAGGAGACACAGCATGGAAAATACATTATGTTCAATAAATGTCTGATTTCAGCAAACCATCCCTCCTACAGTATAGAGCAAATAGAGTCCCATCTTCTCAATATTCAACATGAAGTCCTCCTTTTGTTACTTTATGTTACTCATCTTTATTGCTTTTTAATGTTAATCCCTCTTTTCTAATTTAGATTCATTTTCCTTCTTCTAAGGAACATTATACTATCAATTATCCTTTTTTTGTTTTTTATATATGCAATCTCTTGCTTCTCTCATACCTTTTTTTCTTTCTTTCTTTCTTTCTTTCTTTTTTTTTTTTTTTGAGACTCTCTTTGTAGTTCAGGCTGGCCCTGAGCTCACTATGTAGCTCAGGCAAGCCTCGAACTCAGCAATCCTCCTGCCTCTGCCTCCCGAGTGCTGGGATTACAGGCTTGAGCCACCAAACCCAGCATATGTGGTATGTGGTACTGATTGCTGGTGGCTGTGAGTCACCACACCCGGTATTGTTTTAGGTGGTTACCAGGGATCGAACCAGGGACCTTGTGCTTGCAAGGCAGGCGCCAGAACCACTAAGCTAAATCTCCAGCCTCTGACTCTGCATTTTTTATATAGCTATCAGGCCTCTTCCCTTGGTATTTCTTCCTTATTCCTAGCAAAAGTTCTGTGTTCATAATGGGAAAAAGGAGGGTGGGAGTAGAGATGCCTGAGGGGGACAGAACAGAAAAACAAAAGGATTCAAGGACATAGATGACACCATGGAACCCCAGCACCTCAAGAACTGCTGCCTTCCAGCAACCCACTGACAGGTCCCTCTTCTGTCTCTCTTAGGCAGATGCTTTCTTCCTCCCAATAAATTGTTGCTACTATTAAAAAAAAAAGTTCTGGGCCAGAGGGTAGCTCAGTGGTTCCGGCGCCTGCCTCGCGAGCACAAGGTTTGATCCCCGGTAACCACATATAATGCTGGGCGTGGAGACACGCCCACCAACAATCAACACCGCATACCACAATGCCAGACGTGGTAGCTCACGCCTGTAATCCCAGCACTCGGGAGGCAGAGACAGGAGGATTGCTGGGTTCGCGGCGGCTTGCCTGGGCACCATAGTGAGCTCAGGGCCAGCCTGAACTACGAAGTGAGACCCTGTCTCCAAAAAGCAAAAAAAAAAAAAAAAAAAAAAAAAAAAGTTCTATCCCCAGTACCGCAAAAATACACACACACACACACACACACACACACACACACACACACAAAGAAATAAATAAATAAAAATAAAAATAAGAAGAGAAAAGAAAAAGTGCTGGGGATTTAGCTCAGTGGCACTGTGCACCCGCCTGCCTGCCAAGCACAAGGTCCTAGATTCAATCCCTGGTACCACCAAAATACAAACAAATAAACCAAAATACCTGCTGCCCTCTGTCATTATTCCTATGTGAAAAAAATAGCCTTATATAGACAAGCTTCTGCCGTCAGGTTCCATCACTCACGTCCCGGGCAGTGTCTGAGCCACGCTCCCGCGCCCTCCACTTCCTCACCTTCCACTCATCTCCAACTGTCCCGTTCTGGCCAGCGGCCTTCATCCCACTGTGCTCACCAGTGACCTACTTGTGAGATTCAGGGAACATCTTTCGGGGCTCATGTTACCTAACCCCTCAGCAGCATCTGACTGAGTTGTCCTCGCCCTCCTTTTTCGAAACACTCCTCCCAAAACTTCTGTGATCAGTACGCTCTGGATTCGCTCCTTTGCCTCCTGCTGCTCCCTTTCGGTTCCCTGTGTGTGCCCGTCTCCTGCCATACCTGCAGCCTGAGCACAGGACACGCCTTTGCTGTGTGCTGTTCCCTCCGGTCTGTCCTCCAGTCTTTTCCCTCCTTTTGCTCAGGCCACTCCTCCACACCTTCAGTTCTCTGTCCATTCTCTCTTTCCTGAGGGAGGTCTCCTTTTGGAAGCGTATTTCCCCACTGAACCTTCTGTCACACTCTTAGCACACCCACACCGTGGCTTGGGCAATGGGAGTCTGAGAGGGCTGCCTGACTCTCCAAACAGGAAACTCCACGGAGAGGAGCACCATTCTTCTCTGCTTTTCACCACAACAGCAGAACTTACCCTGTTCCCACTACATAGTAAGAACTCAATAATTATTTTTAAATGTACAAATGGGTAGATGTATAAGTATAGGATTTATTTGTTTTCCTTTCTGTTGTTTATTTTATTCCAGCTCCACAAGAGCAGGACACACACACGTGCACATGCACATACACACACATGCATACACATTTTTGGTTCACTACTAGGTATGTAGTTCCTAACACATAGTCCACTGCCTACAGTAAGAAATATAATAGATTGATCTTTAAACTAATAAAAGAATAAATGAATAAGTACAGTTCAAAGAGTTAGTTCTGGTAGTTTTACCCTCACCACCTTTATGCTTGGGATTTTTTTGTGAGTGTGTGTGTGTGTGTGTGTGTGTGTGTGTGTGTGCTGGGGATCAAATTCAGGGCCTTGCATGTGCTAGGCAAACCACTGAACTACATTCCCAAACCCATTTGACTGTTTTTTGATATAATTTGTGGCTTCAACAGAACCACCCTTATACTTTATTGTCTGCAGAGAAGAGTCTTTTAGAAAATGTTACCTACTAGTTCTCTTCATACTATGTAATGTCTAAAACAGGCTGACTAAGCAACTATGGAAATCAGTATGGAAATTTCTGAAGAACTAAAAATAAAACTGCCATATGATTCAGCTATATAGGTCCTTGGCAGATATATATCATAGGAATCAAAGCCAGCATAATATAGAGATACCTGTATTTCATATTTATTGCCACACAATTCAAAATAGCCAAATTATGGAATCAGCATAGGTACTGCAAAGAATATGGTAAATAAAAGGTGGTGTACGAATGCCGGACGTGGTGGCTCATGCCTGTCATCCGAGCACTTGGGAGGCAGAGACAGGAGGATTGCTGAGTTCACGGCAGCTTCCCTGGGCACCATAGTGAGCTCAGGGCCAGCCTGAACTACAAAGCGAGACCCTGTCTCAAAAAAAAAAAAAAAAAAGGTGGTGTACGTACACAGTAGAGTATTAGCTATGAAGAATGAAAAATCTCATCTATAAAAAAATGAGAAATGGATGAAAGAATCATCACAGTATCTCAAATCATATAGTATATAAACATTATGATGAGGATGCTGTTGCAGATGTTATGAGAAAGCAGTAACATTGAGTTCTTTGACATAGGTTGTATTATAATATTACATTTAACTAATATTTAACAGAATTTGTGAATTTAAAAAATGGATGGAAATGAAGATCATTATATCAGGCAAAATAAGCCAGACTCAGTTCTCTCTAATACATGGGATCTTGGGGTGGGGGGAGTAAAAGACTATTAGAAAAGAGGAAGGGGGCCAGGTGTGCTGACACTCACCTGTCATCTCAGAAATTGGGAGGCTGAGCCAGGAGAATCGCCTCTAGTTCATGGCCAGCCTGGGCTACATAGTGAGTCCAAGGGAAGCCCGAACTACATATTGAGATTCTATCTCAAAAAACAAACATAAAAAATAGAAAAGAGGAAGGGATCAGAGTGGAGGGGAAGAGCAGTTAATAGGAGGAATGATATGATCAAAGCATGCTATATGCGTGTAAGAAAAGGGCACGGTGAAAAAACCCAATAAAAGACAGAATAGGCTGCCTATGAAGATCTTAAAGCTATACCCTTCTCTTCGTTGCTGCCCCCTGGTAGAAATCGCTATCGAATTTCCCTTGGACTAAATTGGACCACGACTTCCCTCAAGTATGACTTGGTAACCTATATATAAACTTGGATTGTGCACTTTCGAGTCATAAGGCCAAGGATCACATCTGTTCGTCATTCCCAAAGAAAGTTAGGCATATGTAGATACCTAAGTAGCTTTTTATTTCACTGTGACTCTGACCTGCATTTGACAAAGAACTTAGCTTAGTCAAGGAATAGAAATAGTTTTAAACTACCACAAATTTTTATTTCCAATGACCAAACTTAAAACATTTTGTTAAAAAAAAATCAAGCAATGATTTCTAAGTTCTGCCCCTACCTCCTTGCCCCATGGATTTCTTTTTTTTTTTTTTTTTTTTTTGAGACAGGGTCTCGCTTTGTAGGCTGGCCCTGCGCTCACTGTGTAGCCCAGACAAGCCTCGAACTCAGCAATCCTCCTATCTCTGCCTCCCGAGTGCTGGGATCACAGGCATGAGCCAACACGCCTGGCACTGTGGTATATGGTATTGACTGCTGGTGGGAGTGAGTCACCACGCCCAGCATTGTATGTAGTTACCGGGATCGAACTCAGGACCTTGCGCTTGCGAGGCAGGTGCTGGAACCACTGAGCTAAATCTCCGGCCCTGCCCCATGGATTTCTAAGTCAGGAAAGTACCTGAGATATTCAACAACATTGATGAAAAGGGTCATTTACCCACGGTGACAGCCCAAGAATACTCTCTTCCTTGAGGTCAGTTCAAGTGCGTCTTGTCTTCTTGAAGCCCAAACTCTTGTCTTTTCTCATGAAAACTTTCCCGGACTCCTTGACTCCTCACTGATATGCCACAATGTGGGGACCACTCTGCTGATTATGCCAAAGCCAGCATTAAGCAGCGCAGGCTGTGCCCAAATTCCATTCCCACAGTTAAAACCTTCTTTACTAAAACAACAAGGCTAATTATTAACCACAGCCTATATTCTGCCTGTTCTCTTCCTAATTCAAGAATGTTTTCTCTTTCCCTTTACAACCCTTCCCTGCATCAGTAAAATGTCCATAGCAACTATACATCTTTTCACATAGTCCCTTTACCTCAGTCTAACTATGATGTCACCAATAAATATTGACAGCTTTGAGTGCTCAGGGCCTTTGCTTGTTCAGCCTTGATTGCATGAGCATTGGGGATCCTGGCTCCCCAAATCTCAGTCTCTTTATTGTTTTTTATTCTTTATTATTTTGAGACAGGGTCTCGCTTTGTAGTTTAGGCTGGCCCTGAGCTGGGCTGGCCTATGTAGCCCAGGCAAGCCTCAAACTCAGCAATCCTCTTGTCCCGACCTCCTGAGTACTGGGATTACAGGCGTGAGCTGCCACACCCAGCACAGTGGTATGTGGTACTGATTACTACTGGGTATGAGTCACCATGCCCAGTATTGTTGTATGTGGTTACCAGGAATTGAACTCAGGACCTTGTGCTTGCTAGGCAAGTGCCAGAACCAGTGAGCTAAATCTCCAGCCCTCAGTCTCTTTAAATCTGTCTCCAAGTCTTTCTTCTTGTCATGCATCGTAGCTCTGAGCAGAAGTTTGGAACCCGCTTCGGGGATCTCTGATACCACCCAGACCTGTCACGTGTGCCTAGCCTAGATGTGTAGACCCAGAGCCCACCTTAGCAACCCAGCCCTTCCTCAGCATAATTACTAGATACCAAACTCCAATCAGGCTGCGTTTGTTCCCAAATAACTTTGAAGCCACTAAGTGAGCAGCTTCACTGACAACCAGTCAGGAGCATTTCAAGTGAAATTGTGAGTCTGAAAATAATTCAGAAGGGAATCATTTTGGAAATAGCAGGAAGGGGTGATGTGCAGAGACCTACTTTGACATTGGAATGCACAGTTAAACACACTGAGGACTATAAAATAACACTATGCTAAGATTGTGGAAACATTAAAAATCAAATTGCCTTATAAATTTTTAAAAGAATTGTAAATGACTCTCTCTCTCTTCTCTGGGGAAATCTTTCCCTAAAGCCTTAAGCCCTGGGTGACTGGGATGGATAAAAGTTGTCCTCCTTTCTTTCCTGCTCTCCCTTCTCTGTCCCAGAGGGCCAAGAGGAAACCATCCCATTGGAAAATTTAAGTTTCATTTGCTGAAGTTTCTAGCTGTTTAAACTGGGAGCAGGATGGGTGGAGATGGCCCTGGGTTCAATTCCTAGCACCAGAAAAGAAAAGAAGAAAGCCTATCTCAGGCTGGCATGATAGTTGAAAGTATTTGGCCACATCCAAGTTTAATAGTGGAAGATTATTAATGTTCGGTCTCTCTGTGTAACTAATACAGTTGATTAATTCCCTCTTGTCAAGAAAATAAAATGCCTTACAAAGTCCTGACCTCTGATAGTTGAACCAGTTTACCCTTTTGTATTCTGAGGGAAAGGCATTATATTATGGACCTCTGGGATTTCTCGAAAGTCTAAGTGAGTTGTGGGGGGAGAGTTAGGGCTGAGGATGATCAGAGACTTGTGCCTGCAGCAAAATGGAGTTTTCCAACTAGACATCAGGAGAAGCAATGGAGAAGAGCAACTGGAAACTGGAGGTAACCTTTTGATTCTCCGGGCTGTGAACATGCTGGCAGAGGCTTCCACTGACTACATTTACTTGCGAGTTCTCCGAAGGGAGCGATCCTACTGCACCAGGGTCATTTTCCATAACACACTGCTTTGCAAACAGGTTCCTAGGATCTCAGAAGATATTGAATTTTGAGCCCCAATATAAGTAAGCAAATGCAAGCATCCCAACCACAAAATCTGTGCGTGTATTTGCTAAAAATGGAAACCTGTATTGGACTTTATTAAAGCGTATGGTCTTCATTTTGAAGGACTTAAAGTCTTGAAGAGGTATCTACCCAAATCGGCGTCCAGTAACCGCACCTCGGGAAATCCCTGTTTTGGCAGCATCTCTAGCCAGATCTGGTTACAGTTCATAAATCTAGTGCTAGAACCGCTGACCTCAGGAAGACAGGTGCCCTGTCCAGGAGCAGGTCCGCATTCTGGGCAAAGAGAAATGTGCTTAATTAAATTGCCTTGAAGCCTGGTCTGTCTGCGTGGGTATCATGCCAGCACGGTAGCCCTTTCACACAGAATGGAGTTTTCATCTTTTCTCTAAGTAAACTGCTCAGTAATAAATTGATCATTACATTTTTAAAAAATATTTGCTTGGCTGAATATAATACAATATCATTAGTTGACTTCCTAGTTAATACATGTTTATTGAACAGCTACTATGTGCCAAGTATTTTGCAGTCATAGAGAAACAAGTATTAATGGCAAAAAAAAAAAAACACAACTCATTGGTAAGCTCAATACAGTTGCCAGGAGATTCCTTGAAGAAACTGGAAGAGATCCTCTATCTATATTTTATCCATCTAACTTAATTGCAAAAGTCCACTTCAGTTTTTATCTCTTAATTTATTCATTTAAAAAAAACTTTGTTTCTACAACCATGTTAGGCACTAGAGCTCCTAAGCTCCTAAGCTCCCCACAAAGAGAAACCTCTCTTGTTGTGTGGAGCAGATGGGTGAAATAGCCAAGAGTAAAGTGCAGAAGACATAAGCCAGGCTCACCAAGGACTATGGGCTTCACCTTACAGCAGACAGCGCTGTAGAAACTCTAAGGAAAAGCAGAATTCAATTTCCACTTTGGAAAATTTGTTGGGCAATGATAAGATAAATACATGGTAAGGAAATGTGGGGAAAGGGAAAGATGGCAAAGGGAAAGAAAAATCACATTCCAAAGCTGTTGAAGAAATAACAACAAAAAAAAATTTTTTTTTGAGACAGGGTCTTGCTTTGTAGTAGCCCAGGCAAGCCTTGAACTCAGCAATCCTCCTGCCTCTCCCACCCGAGTGCTAGGATTACAGGCGTGAGCCACCATGCCCGGCACTGTGGAATGTGGTGCTGATTGCCGGTTGATTACTGGTGGGCGTGAGTCACCATGCCCAGTATTGTATGTGGTTACCAGGATCAAACTCAGTACCTTGAGCTTGCGAGGCAGGCGCCGGAACCACTGAGCTAAATCTCCGGCCCAGTAACAAAATTTACTAAGAAATGAAAGTAAAGATTGAGAGAAATCGTGAAAATCATGGTGATGACTTCTAAAATTCTGGAGTCATTAGCTGGGCAAGTGTGGTGGTGCTTTCCAAGTCTGGGAGGCTGAGGCGAGAGGTCAAAAAGTTTAACCCAAGTCTGGACAATTTAATGACTTAGCAAGGCTCTATCTCCAAGAAAAATTAAAAAAAAAAAAAAGGTCTGGAGATGTAGTTCAGTGCAGAGACCCTGAGTTTAATCCCTAGTATTGCAAATAATTAATTACTAATTCATTAAAATAAAATTTTGCAATCAGAGGCTGAGGGTAATAAACTCAGTGATGGAGCACTTGTTTAACTCATGGGAGTCAAAAATTTCAGAGTAGGTGACATTAGCAGAAAGACAGCGGGGCCTGTGGTGCTCACCTGTGATCCCAACTACTCAGCAGGCTGAGGTCAAAGGATCACAGGTTTTAGGCCAGTCTGAGAGACTTAGACGCTGTTTCAAAATAACAAGGATTGACAGTGTAGCTCAGGGTTGGAGTACTTGGCAAGCAAGCACAGGTGAGAGTCTGGGCTCAATCCCCTGTACAGAAAGAGAGAGAGAGAGACAGAGACAGAGACAGAAAGAGAGTCTAAATAATGTTCTAGATTACAAAGATTCTTGGTGATGAATAAGATTCTAAATGAGTAAGTTTTGAATACTTACTCTAAAAGATCTCACACATAATGTGGCTCTTCATTATAAAATAACTCTGTGTGTTGAAGTCCTCTGTCTCTAAAAAAAGGACAAAAGGGCTGGAGATTTAGCTCAGTGGTTCCAGAACCTGCCTAGCAAGTGCAAAGTCCCTGGTTCAAACCCTGGTTCAGTTCCCCGGTAACCACATACAATACCTTGCATGGTGGCTCACGCCCACCAGCAATCAGTACCACATACCACAGTGCAGGGTGTGATGGCTCACGCCTGTAATCCCAGCACTCGGGAGGCAGAGGCAGAAGGATTGCTGAGTCTGAGGCTTGCCTGGGCTACATAGTGAGCTCAGAGCCAGCCTGAACTACAAAGCGAGACCCTGTCTCAAAAAAACAAAAAATAAATAACATAAAATAAAATAAAATGAATGCACACATGAAAAGACTCAGAAGCATCATTTTCAAGCCCCTTGAGCCCCTTTTCTGCCACTCTCTGCCCTGGGAGCCCCTCCCTAGGACTGGCACTGCATAGGGAGTGGGATCTGGAGGTTTCTACCCAGCATAGGCCCCTCCGTGAGCTGCCATGATTTTCTCAGAGCTCCGCCAACAGTGGCCTGAGACTCTTGGTACTGAATCCTCCTTCCTGTTTCCTCTCCTTTTACAGACCTGCACCATGGCCTGGAGACTTTCCCTGATCACTCCTGCTCTGTTTCCCTTTGTCTATTAACAGGTATTGCCCACTCTAAGTCTCTTAGCCGCGATATCTCCTTCGCAAAAGGCAGACCTAATGCCGCTGGTACTGAAAGTGGTCAGTAACAACAAGCTCAGTTTGGAACAGGAGCACGTGCCTCCTGGCTGACAAGGAAGACCCCATTCTAGGTGAGATCTGGGCAGGGAGAAAGTTCCAGTCACAAGGGCTATCCAATTGCTAAAAATATTACCAGTAATGACTTGAAGTAATATTCCACTGAGAAAAGAACTGGCTGGTGGAATGATTCAAGCCTTTGGAAAGCATGGTGTTAAGCCAAGAATGATGGCCCATGCCTGTCATCTCAGCTACTCAGGAGGCTGAGGCAGGAAGATCACTTGAGTCGAGGACTTCAAGACCAGCCTTGGCAACATGGAGAGAACTTGTCCAGAGAAAGGAATGAAGAAAGAAAGAAAAGAGAGAGAGAGAGAGAGAGAGAGAGAGAGAGAGAGAGAGAGAGAAGAAAGAGAGAGAAAGAAGAGAGAGAGAGAGAGAGAAAGAAGGAAGGAAGGAAAGGAGGAAGGAAGGAAAGAGAAAGAGAGGGAGAGACAGAGAAAGAAAGTGAGAAAGCAAGCAAGAAAGGAAGGAAGGAAAAGAAAGAGAAAGAAAGAAGGAAAGAAGAAAGAGAGAGAAGGAAGGAAGGGACTCAATATGATGTGAGGAAGGGAAAACAACACACATGAAGATAATGAAATCATGTCATTACCAAAACATTGGGATGACCTCTCATAGAGGGATAACTGAAAATGGACGGCAGTTGACAAACAGCCATGGCTAGATGATTACTCAACATGGGTTACTTTGGTAGCCTACAGAAGAACAGCTAGTATGACCAAGGAACAAAATCAGGATCTCACAGGATGAGAGAAACCTCAGATGATTCAAAACCCTCCCTCAGCCCAGGAGGGTCTGTTATGCACTCATTGAAAAAAGCTGGGATCCCAAAACATGGGAAGACCAGGGTGGATGCCCTCAAAGTCTCTGTAGACACCCTTGTACCCCAGAGTGTTCACAGGTGGCCAATCTCTCCCATGTAGAAGACACTGCAGAATCCTTGTCCTTTCCAGGAAATAGGTACCCACCTTCTCTCATGGCTGTACCATTGGTAATACAGGTTAAATCCCAGCATAATTTGATTGGGTATATGCTGAACAAAAAAGAAAGAAAAGAAGGAAGGGGGGGAAGAGAGACAGAGACAGAACATGGCATCAAGAGGAAGGGGAGACAACACTGCCTGATTAAAACTTGGACTAATATCCTATGGAGCGTGTCCTCTAGTGCTCCTGTGGCTGAGGGAGCATCCTGAATGACTGGCTGGAAGAGGAAAAAGCTCAAGTTTGGCCACAGATGAGCCAGTTGGATATGTGGGAGAAGCCACTTTAGAGCAGCCACTGTGGCATAGGAAAGAAGAGTTGTGGCAGAGACGGAGGCTAGGTATGGGCTAAGAAGCATGGACTTCTTCACAAATCTGACCTCACTGTTGGTGCCTCTAAACCCAACCTGTCAGCCACAGCGACCAATGCTTGGTTCTGCTATTGCTTTATCCCTTGAAGAGACCCATTCACAATAAGGTGACAAATTGGGCCCCTTTAAAAGAGGCAGAATTACATTCTCAGATACACATACTTGCTTGAATATGGATTTGTTCCTCCTGTCCCTAGAGCCGCACCCACTGGCTCCCTCCAGGGACAGTTTGATCCACAGGTATGGCGTCTCCCGCAGCACAGGACCAGACCCGTAACACAGTCTGAGTGTTAGTGTGCCAGCCCTCCCACCACCACGTTCATACACTGAAACCCTAACTGGTAAGGTGGGCTGCCAGGGAGTGGAACACGTGGGAGGCAACTGAGTGATGAAACGTCTGCCCTCATGGGATTGGTGCCTTAGGAAAGAAGCCAGCGGGCTTGTCTCGGTCACCATGGGAAAGTGCTAGAAACCCTCACCTGTGAGGAAGCGGGCCCTCGCCAGACCAAGCCTCCCGCACCTTGTCTTGGACTCCCTGCCTCCAGAACGGTGGGGAATAAATTCCTGCAGGAGGGACGCTGCCTGGACTAAGGTTCATCCGGTTCAGAACACGGGGTAATGGCCTTGGGCTTCTGGCAGCGTCAGAGCTGCGGACCTGACAGGGATGGGAAAGTCACTGTGGAGCAGACTCTTCTTAAGGACAGGGCGCTGCTGCAGGATCCGGTCTGTGCCCTGAGTCACACATGCAGTGACCTCTGCACAGTGCTCTGTCCCCAGCAGGAATATCTGCCTAGGGACCAACAAACTGCCAGTGGATTTGCCTTCCATTCCTGCAATGCTGAGCCCTGTAAACCTGAAAGACCTAATAGAAGAGTGCGCCACTGCCAGAGGGCACAGGAAACACGAGCCACAGCCAACATCAGGCACTTGCGATTCCTTGTCCATGGCCCAGCAGGCCAGAAAGGGAGCCACTGTCTTAGCAAAGGTCATTGTCCCTCTGATCAGTAAGCAGAGAAACAGGCCACAGTGACAGCAGAGAGGAATATGCCCAGAGGCCAGGGCCCATGTGGGGCCCATGTGGGGCTGCTCTTGAGCTGTGCCTGGAAGTGGATCAGCCCAGCCATCCTTGCCTGGAAATAGCACCGTCAGCCAAAGCTCACAATGACCTCTCGCGATGAGGGAGCAGGGAGGGCTGCTCCCTGGGCCCCAGATGTGGAGAGGTGCACTGTGCAAACCTCACTTCCAGAAAGAATTCCAAGATCAGCTGCAAAGAGAGCCATCAGCTGACAGCCTGTGGCCAGAGGGCCTTTGCCATCTGCTACAGTATTCAAGCTGAGGCTCTTCTTTTTCAGAACGCTCCCACCCGAAAATGGGCATGGCAAACAGTCTATTTTATGTTGGGCAACTACTACCAAAACCCTCTTTCAAGCCCTGAAGCTCCAGCAGGAGCCGCCAGCTTTTACATGTGTCCGCTCACATTACCTGAAGTGACTGGTCTAAGGCTGGGTGTGGGAAAAAGTTCTTCCCTGGATTTTGTTTTCAGATTAGCTAAGAAGAGAGTCTCTCAGGCTGGAGATTTAACACAGTGACTATAGTGCTTGCTTCGTGAGCACAAGGTCACAAATATGATCCCCAGGGGCCAGAGATTTAGCTCAATGGTTCCAGCGCCTGCCTAGCAAGTGCAAGGTCCCTAGTTAGATCACTGATAACCACACACAACAGTACCACAACCAACAATCAGTACCACATATCACAATGCTGGGCGTGGTGACTCATGCCTATAATCCCAGCACTTGGGAGGCAGAGGCAGGAGGATTGCTGAGTTCAAGGCTTCCCTGGGCTACATAGTGAGTTTAGGGCCAGCCTGATCTACAAAGCAAGACCCTGCCTCCAAAAGAAAATATGATCCTCAGTACCCAAAAGAAAAGAAGAAGAAGATGAAGGGGATGAGGAAGAAGAAGGAGAAGGAAAAGGAGAAGGAGAAAGAAGAGGAGGAGAAGATGAAGAATCTCTAGTGAAGGCAATTGCAAGTGATAGACTCAGTGGTGGTACAGGCCTATAATCCCAGCATTTTTGAGGCTGAGGCAGGAGGATCACCATGAATTTGAGGCCAGCCTGGGCTACATGGTAAAATCAGCTTAAACTATTTAGTGAGACCCTATCTCAAAAAAGACAGACAGAAAGAGAGAGAGAGAGAGAGAGAGAGAGAGAGAGAGAGAGAGAGAGAGAGAGAGAGACGGAATTAGGACCTTTGATTTCTGGCCATGTGAGGGAGCCCATCTCTAGTGAGCAAGAATGAACCCTGGCCTCTCCCCCTCCAACCACATATGAGCAGTACAGACAAGAGAGAGCGAGCCTGCAGAGTTCTGACTCCCGCTGTACCCTGCTCTCCTGGGGTTTGATTGTGCCAACCTTTCCTTCCACTGGGTAAGACAGTCTGGTGCACAGCCAGTAAATACCTTAACTGGAATCAGCTGTCTATCACATGTGACCAAAAAAGTTGTGAAACACACTCAGAAGGACCCTCCACCTCCTTTATATTGAGTTTGCACAGACTGAGTTGAGGATTTATTACATTTCACACAATTGCCTAAGCACTTTACATATGTGGTTTCACTTAGTTCTCTCAGCAAAAATATGAGTCCACATTCTCTTATTTTCTCCTACTTATACATGAAGAACAGAGGCTACTTTATTTTAGAATCAAGAATAACTAAGGTGTCTGCCACCCGTCCCTACACTGGGACCTGGGGAGCAGGGACC